>JACEIK010004653.1:108286-120794 GCA_018107945.1 Datura stramonium | reverse complement strand
GGTTAAAGCACCCATCCTCATTTCTCCGGACTGGGAACAACCTTTTGAACTGATGTGTGATGCGAGCGATGTGGCAGTAGGAGCAGTGTTGGGGCAGCGGGTTATTAGAAAATCAGTGCAATAAATAAAGTTATTGGAATAATTATTAATTATTATCGCAATAATTATTATCGCAATAAAAAAAATTAAATTTTTATTTGGACGAGATTTGAGTGGTGAAATTATATCCAAAGTGGATGAACAATGAAGTTTTTGAGTTTTAACTTTATAGTGGTCAGGCGGGGTTAAAAGAATTTAAATAGATTAGTAGATTTCATTGAAAAAAGATACATGTCACGTAGGCACCACATAAAAAAATTAAGGTCAGGCGTGGAGATTTACAATAGGGGTAATTATGACTTTTTTTTAGAGTAAAGACAAATATGACTCTAAAGTTTGATGAAAAAGATAAATATGTTGAAAACATAGTGATTTAACGTTTTAAGGGTAAATATGACATCTTTTTAGAGTACAAAGACAAATATGATCCTAAAGTTGGATGATAAGGCAATTATGTTGAAAAAGTATAACCAAGAGAAAATATAACTTATTCATGAAAGTACAAGAACAAATATGATTTTTTTTCTTTTTTAAAAATATTTACATAAAATACCTAATTTTACGAGAAACCACAGTTTCACATACCCTATAAATAGCACATAAATTCACCCCAGCTCTGGACTATCCATACAGTATTCATTCTGACAATTTTAAACAATCAAAATTACTAAATACACACTTTAGAAATCATTTTAGTTAACTTACGGTAAACATAAAGGATCAAAACTGTTAAAATATACTTAAGAGGCTATTTTAAACCTATCCTCAAAACATAAGGGACCAGATTTGTCATTTTCTCTGATTTCTTTGGTATCAAAGGGCCACAGTAAAGTCGAAGGAGAACTCTGAGTTCTGAATAGATATAATACAAACTATAGGGGTATGTAATACAATTTACAGAAAATTAGTGGAGATCTGCGAATTCAGAAACCTCCAAATCAAAACTTCATCGGCGGTGAGCAAACGGAGACACACAATCGATTCTATGGATTCTCCATTTTCGCCGGCAATTTTTCTCTTCGCCGTCTCCACCTTCTTCCTTTTGGTTTCTTCATCTCCAAATTCATCCCTGGGGATCGATGCAATCTCTAACGGCGAAGCGGAACAAAGAGATGAAAGCATAGTAGGAAGCGGAATCATAGGGCGTAGACATCTGATGAGCTTCAAGGAGACGCCTATTGGTACAAACATCACTTATGATTGTTCTCCTTCTGGTCCTTGTGTTCCTTGTTCTTACTCCGAAAAGGTTTTCTCTTATTCCTTTCGAATTTATAATTGATCGTTATTTCAGCTTTGATTTTACTGCATCTATATTTTGATTTAGCTGAGGCGTGTTTGTTTGTAGAGTTATATGATCAACTAGTTTGGAAGAATTCAATTTTGCTTGTTAGAAAAAATATGCCTAAATAGAGCAAATGAAAACAGTGGATTCTATAAATTGACACAGACAAGTTTGGAAGCGAGTTGTAGTTGATCGATATTGTGGTGATAAAATGCACAACGCATTGCTGTTTAATTGTTGTATTATTCGCTATCAACAGAGTATTAGAATTCTTAGTACTTATATAGAGATTATTGCTACGGTTGAGAGTTATTCATAACAAGTTTCTTGTGTTAATTTTCAGTTTAGAAAGTTGTCTGTATTGACATTCTAAGATAAAATACAGTCCATGACTACAACATAAATGTAATTTAGTTTGGCAACAGAATATTAAGTGAGATAGTTAGCTATCAAATTATTGAAAGTAAAATTGGAGCACTTATTGAACTGTATAGGGGGAAGGTGAATGGCAATCAGTTATTGTCCCAAGTAACCAAGAGTGAACCAAAGTGATGTTAAGATACTGCCTTCTAGATTTCATTTGTAGGTTAGATTTGTGATCTTTCCCTTTGTTCTTTCATGTAGAAAGATGAGAAGTATAGATGCAGTGAAACTGGATATCGTATCCCTTTCAAATGTGTAGAGATTAAAGCTAGTTCGAAGGAAGTGAATAGCAATAAAGGAAAGAAGAACCGATCTGCTCTGGAGGACACTTATGCTTCAGTAAGACCACATGTCATGAAGCATTATGGACAAGCTCTTGCCTCCTCGGTAAGACAAAGAAATTTGCTGGATGATTCATCCACGCCAAAGAGTGGTTCCCGTACGTATATAACTTATAGGAGCTGTGTTCTTTCAGTAAATGAAGAGAAACTGTCAGTACTTGGCTTTGAGGTAACTACATGTTTTTTCTTCTTTACAAATATATCTTGTGATGATTCATTGAATTTACATTCTGCAACCAGTGACTTTGGAAGTCTGGAAGGTTCTAACATTTTAGGCATAGAAAGTTCTTCTCGGTTTCTTCCAATATAGTTTCGGGTTTTAGTGTTCAGAATTCATTTTACTGTTAACCAGAAGGATGTATGAAATAGAATTAACCGAATGATGTGCGAACCATATACCAGAATCTCATTTTGATAATGATTTCCAGGAAAAGAAGTAAGTACTGTGTCATCTTGAAGTGCTACAATGTAAGAAAGATGGTGCCTAATTCCAATACAATAGGGGTCTATCAGTGCAAGTTAGTTGAACACCATGGTTGATGAATGGGTAGGTGGGTTTGGTGCACCTCTCACCCAGTTGCAAGTAATGAGGCTAGGCCTATGAAGAAGTAGTGGGGGCCCTTTCCGGATATGCACCTTTATTTTATATTCTTTCTAGTGTTTAAAAAAACTTGAAAAAAAAAGGTGCAAGTTATTATTGAGGTATAGAGAAGTAATAGATACTTTATTTTGTTATTGATAACCACTCAAGTTACTTGGAGGACTTTGAAAGGAAGAAAAGGAGACTTAAGGCATTTACTCTCTAAATGTGCAAAAAATAGAACTAGGGAAAAACTCTGGGTGAGCTAATGGAGATAATGGTTAAAGATATATATTTGAAAATGGAGAGAATATTATGCGGACTTATTATCCCTAATTCTTGTTGAGTTCCTCTTGGATTGTCATATGTGGTCAAGAGATAAATCTAGGTTGAATTTCTGTATTCCAAGAGATCCTATTATTTTCCGCTTCCTATTGAGAGTTACTCGATACTCATGCTGGTGGGAGATAGCACGTATCCGGTGGAATAGTTGAGATACGCAAGCTTGCCCAGATATCAAAGTATCAATAAAAAAATGATATGAACCATTTTACAGCCTTGCCATAGAAATATTGGCTGCTCTGATAGTGCATAGGGATAAACGAGTTGGGTGGTGTTATTCCTTTTGAACATGGAAATTCTTTAGGCATAGTCAACCTAATTGGAAAGATCTTATTGTTCTTTCATGGACCTTAACATAGTATTTGACGCTGCGGGCATTCCATTCTTATATCCTTCTTCATGAGCTACCAAACTGAAATTGGAAGACTTGTAAAGTCAGTTAATTCACAAAAGTTTCAGTATGAGCATCAGAAGAACAAATCTGGGCCCACACAATTTGTGTCTAAAATAATCCAATTATACTTGTGGAATAGCTCTGTAAAAAAGCCTCAAGGCTTGATTGAAGAATGAGCTTTCTCCGATTCTGTGAATATGTTGGTTTTTATTGGGAATATGTCTAATTCTTATTAGTGGTTTAATCGGATCTTCGTTATGTAGGTGATTATGCTGGGCTTGCTGATCATCAGTGGTTCAACAATATACTTCAGAAAAAGGCGAGCTGCTGCTGTACCTGGTGGTGGACCAGTTAGACTTCCGCCTAATTCTCGATTCTGACTAAAAATCTGTACGTTTGCAGCTTAGGATTCTTTCTTTATCATTTTATTTGTTTGATCAGAGGTTGCAATCCTAATTGATTTGCTATTAAACTTGTTTGAATCTGTGTAAAGTGTTGTAATTCATTCTATCATCTTATATGTAGAAGAAAATAGAGATTTTATAGTTCATTCCAGTTTATCTTCATCTCTACTTATGTCTTCACTATAGCTATACATAAGACAATGAAGAGCAACTCTGGACTTGGTAGAAGGTGATCATATCCTGTTGTACTGAATATTCGCTTGAACCTTTCAAATAGTCCACAGGATTTTTAGTCTACAACTCTTCTTTCGGTTCTTTATGGTTGGCAGCAGTATTAGAATTTTCAAAATCATCATCGTTTGCCTATGTATTTATACTCTTGTTTCTTAATGAGAAATGTATACAAGTTTAAGACAAGGATTTTTACTTTTACGGAGAATAGAACAGTGTCTTAGCACCTAAATTCACTTTAGCACAATCTTTATGCTTGAAGTTTTAACATAGTAGTAAGCTACTGGAGGTATCAATAGATGACATGATTATGCACCAACATCATGCAGATGATTTGCTAATTCTATTCGTGTATTGGCCAAAGCTGGGTCATTTTCGAGATTTCCTGTGTTAACAAGAAGGAATGGCGGGACGCTAAAGGGATGGCTCTATGAGTCTAGTGCAATCAGGTAATCGACCAAGTAATCCACATACATGATAAAAGAGCATACCGGCCCTAGTGTTCTTATCCACTGGTAGGTCTTTCTTGTGAGCTGTGATGGCTGAATTAGGCACAGTTTTGGTAAACAGTACTTCTGTTTTGGAGCTTTACACAAGGTGCATTTCCGTAGGCACCTTTCAGATTGGAAAACACATGCTTACACTCTGAAAAGGATCATTAACTAGAAACGTATTTGATCTGACACTATTTGGAGCTCTTGATTAGCTGTAAAGTTTACACCATGGGTTGGAGCTGTCTAAACTTCTCCAATACATTTCAGTAGCATATTCTGAATTGTAAAAAAAAATCACATGTTCACAGTATCGGAAATTTGTTTTCAACTGAATAAGCGTGTTTACAATTTTTTTTAAAGCATTCGACATCATTTGAAACTTTTGATTGGAAGAAAGGTTTACACTGGGTATTTGGAGATTTTCCAGAGTTCCGAGTACATTTTCAGAGCATCTTAAGGATTTAAAAGAACACGTTTCACTATCTCCAACTTGTGGCCAATCGAAAATGGGAAAAAAGAAAATGCTTCTCAAAGATAGCATGAATACTACATTGATTAACCATCCACGGATTCAGGTGCCAAGGGGCATAGGCAGAGGACTTGGCATCTGAAAGTAACCTGCTTTCTACAATTAACTTCAAATTACAGATAACAATGTAGTATGTTATTGCTGTTTTGTTTTGAAAAATTATACACGACAGGACACTAAGGGCTTTTTTCACAACTCTGGCGAATCTACAGGCATATGTTCAAAGCCACCAGCAGCAGAGCAAACTCCAAACAAAAGAATGAAGATGATAATAATTCTCAAATAACAAAAACTCTTTTTTTAAGACACATCTACAGGAATACGATATTGATGGGCTACAAACAGTCAGCTCAAGTATTCGGATCACAAGAAGTAGTCGGGAGTCTTCCTTGTAGTATCAGGCTCAATCTGCCGTGGAGCTGGGTCAAACTGAAGGAAATTCTGCTCCATGTTTTCGCTTATTTCTAGAATTGCAGCCATATTACCACACCGGTAGCAATAGTTTGGAGCACTAAATACCGTTACAACATTCTTATCCTGCCAAAAGCAACCAATATCAAGTTAAAAGCACAAACTAATGCCTGAGAGACTACTCGTTCCACTTAAATGAACAGAAGTGGAATTTTTTCCATTAGAAAAGGGGAAGAAAGTGTTCGGTTTATATCTACAGACCTGACACCAATTATAACCTTCCATGACAAGCTGATGGGCTCTAGAAATCAGTGAGAGACCATTAGTGTGATTGAACTGAGATGCTACATCCTGTCCAAATGTGTAACCAGCCCCTCGAGGTGATATTCCCCAACCACAGCGATCGTCTGGATCAGACCACAGAAGATCACACATCGGCCCTTCATGTGGCACCTAACAACCACAACAAAGGTGCAAAAGTGACAGAAATTGCCATAAAGATATAAAAATCATGAAACATCTGAAACAATGGAAGCCACTGGTGCAAACAGGTGCGGAGAACTAAAAGATAGCAAGTGTGTTATAGTAAGTGATCACATTAAATGGTGAATAGACTACACTACAAGCCACTCTGTATACGAAACATTGCCCAAACCTATCCTACAACACATTAGAAAAAAAATGAGACTCTTTTGAACTGATCATAATAGGAACACATTATTTTCTTCCTGTTCAAGTCTTGATTGGTATGATTATGAATCTTAGTCCTGTTGAATCTAAAGGATATGTCCGACACGCACCCGTCGATATCTTCGAAGAGTCCGAGCACATAGCTTAAGACAACAAGCTGTTGTGCCATAATGATCAATTTTGTTAGGTAAATAAGAGATTAACTTGATACATGGTGTCGGATTGAGCAAGAGGAGGGAGAGCAGGCAGTGACAAAATACAATGCGGACTAGTTTAACATATCATCAACATGAAAAAGTTTGAATCACAACTATTTCTATACCTCTTGTATACGGTCTAGTGCTCGGATGTTATCGAGTGTATCAAGGGATGGTGAGAGTCCTCCATGCAAACAGAATATCTACAAATTTGAGTAAATCAAGCCTGTTAAAACTCACAAACAATTACGTTCAATGAAATTGCCAGTTCAGTAAGAGCTCAAACCTGACTCTCTATGAGTGCCGTCAATGGTAGATAATCAAATAGATCAGTGAAATACTTCCAAACATTAGCATTTCCATACTTCCTCAAGCATTCATCATAAAACCCATACCTAGCAGGAAAAGGGATCTGTCAATTAATGCAAACATGACTTGAACCTGCAGTCATATTGTATTCAGCATAAAACAAGTAGGGAAGCTGATCATGAGTAGCATAGATGATTCATCCCCACAAGACTGCCCAAAGATATACTTATCAAATAAAAATTAAAAGGATTGCCTAGAGATACCTTCATTGATAAGTAGCCATAAGTCAAACATCTATCGAGTGGTTAGAGAGCAAAGTTGCTAAAGTGAACCTTGCGCTCTGAAGAATTATCTCAATGCACAAGTGGAGTGTGTGTAATGCCCAAGTGTGACTCGAGTTATCAATGCCAATCCTTTGGTTAGAAGATAACTAAAGACACATGCGTAAGGAGAGACACTTTCTAAAAGATTTAGCAACTTAACATTCAAGCTTCTAATATGACATCATTGCCCAACTAATCAGTTACGATATCCACCTGTTGAATTTGATTGCTAAGTTTGTCCATGCAAAGAGTTTCATGACTTTTAGAGACCAGGGATGGGGAATGGCAATAATAGGAGCTTCACTTCAGGTATACATGATCTTCACATAGACCTTGTAAATGATTTTGCTTGTATTAGTAATATCACTCGCCAGGAAGAATTATAATAGTTCTTAGATCCAGTAAGAGCACATTTTTTCAGTATTTGTGGGAATACTACACATACGACAACTGAGTAACAAAAATATGGTTCCCTTAAAGAGGGTAAAGGAGCATAAATCACATTTAGCTTCATTACAACTTCAAGATGAGAAGGAAACAACTGCTGGAACATCCTCATCTTTGTCGTTCCCAGCTTTCTCATTCCTGCATAACTTCCTCGGCAAAAATAAAATACTTTGGATAACCACAATGAGATCGAAAAGAGATGAATAACATGCTCACTCTCTTCAATGCACAATATGTCGGCTTCTAAGCAGCAAATTCAAGGAACAACAATAGATTAAGGCAGAAAACGGGCAACTAATACATCTTACAAAAACTGGAAGAAGAACAAAGAAAAGAAAGGGAAATAGATTGATACTGTATCATAAGAGAGAAGGAAAAAAGCATCCTGGAGGTAGAATGTCTGAACAACATACCCAGCATAATCCCATGAAAGCAGAAATTAATTTCTTTGCGAGGGGTATGTTTTATCACTTATCTGGTTAATTGAAAGATTATCCCAGCACTTCTACTAGACCAATTTCAATCAAGACTTTTTTTTTTTTGGATAACCGTGGTGTCCGGGCCAGCTTGTGCGCGCCTCGACTAATTCCACGAGATACCTGTCACCTTCCACCAGCAACAGGTACCAGGTAATTCTGTCCACCAAGGCTAGGATAGATGGGAAGAACCTCATAGTTCTCACCTACTTTTTCTATCAAGACTTAACCAGCCTGATTAACCTAATCCTGGAAACGGTTGGTTGACTACCTGAATATTCACCTTATTGGTGAGGGTTCAAATTCCCTACCTTGTAATCCCCTCATGCATTTCCCCTTCCCCTTCTCTTTATCTTTCCCGCTCCCCTTCCCCCAATGTATAATAAAAAACTTGTATAATTAAAAAAAAAAGGCAAATATACCCCTCAACTTTGCAATTTAGTGCGGGTATACCCCTCGTTAAAAAAGTGGTGCATATATACCCTTGTTGTTTAACAAATGGTGCATATATACCTTCGTCGTCTAACAAATGGTGCATATCTGCCCTTTTCATTAACTGACCTATATTTACTGAATTAAAACTTGTTTTGAAATTTCAAAAATGCCACATGACTTTAAAAAATTACCTCACTTTTTTTTTAACACCTTTAGACCTGACCCCAATAAAAAAACGCCTCAATCCCTCTTCTACTCAGTCATAAAATGAGTATGGAATGGATCTGAATAAAAGAGAAATTGGATTATTTTTAGTTGGGTCGGATCTGGAGGGGTAAAAAATAAGTGAGGTAACTTTCTAAAGTCATGTAACATTTTTAAAATTAAAAAACCAGTTTAAATTCTTTTTAAATTCAGCCTGTTAATGAAAAATGGTAAATATGCATCATTTTTTAGACGACGAGGGTATATATGCACCATTTGTTAAATGGCGAGGATATATATGCACCACCTTTTTAACGAGGGGTATAGGTATATTTGCCCCTTACCGTTAAAAAAGCTAATCATGATCTCCAAAACAGGAACTGGAAAACCAAAGCAATGAATAAACTTATCTTGTCAAATAGCATGGGGATGAGAAGGCCATCATTGATTTTCCAAGACTATTGCTCCATTTCATAGACATGACTTAAATACATGTTTTGCTACATAGAATTCAAGCAACACGTTTGTCTTCCGGCTCTCTTCAACTTCTTAGGCAGCTGAATTCTAATACCTGACCTCCATGCTCCTTTTTCATTTTCTTTTATTTAGGGAAAGAGGGTGAGAAATGGAAAGAAGGGTTATGCTGGGTACATTGAAGAGAAGCATCAACACTCCATTATACGCGCTGCTTGAGTGCAATAAGAGCAGACACAAATCAAGAAAGTACATTTGAGTCATAGAAGCGGAGATTTTACATAGCTACTCTTTACCAAACCCAAGGAGAACCAAAGAGGATACTAAACACCGCAGAAAGTCAAAATGAAATAATTCCACCAAACTGGATAGTTTTTGAAAGAAAGTGGCATCTCGGAACATCCTAGACCAGTAAAAATCTAAGTGACACTGACAGGAACACAAATAGAAGTATCATGCGCCTAACAGCATAAAGTAGACCATTACCATATATAAAGAGTGCACCATAAGGAAAAACTATTTACACACTTAGGCAGCATTACATATTAAGTTCTAAATTCCTTTGTAATTGGAAAAATAGCAGTTTAGTAGATTCAATAGAAAATATAAGAACAATGCAGAAACATCTTTTTTGTTTGGATAAAGTAGGCATGAACCATTTAAGCAATGGAAAAGAATAACATTTGAATATCAGCTTTTAAGAAAGACCAATTATCTTTTCAGACAACTTCACTTATGCACTTCAATATGAACAAAGCGTAAGTGACTCACACTTGAGTGATCTGTCGGCTTTCGTGGTTTCCCCTAAGAATTGTGATTCTATCTCTATAACGGACCTTCAGAGCAACCAATAGTGTGACAGTCTCGACAGAATAGTATCCACGGTCTGCATTCATTAGGCAATTATTAATATAAACAATGAATGCTAATGTACTAGACCAACAAGGAAACTGAGGTGCTAGTCAACATACAAAGAAGTAAACATGAAGAGGTAAGATAGGAACCGTCAAAGAAACAGTAAAAAGTGAATAAAATGTACACTTTCATCGCAATTTAAGGAGTAGAGACATATATGATGAAATCTACCTTAGATGCAAAAATATTCGAAAGAAAAAAAAACTAAAAAGAGCTTCTAACTACCATCAGATCAGTCATTTAAAACAAAAGACGGTAAATAATTTTATGGAACCCATGCTTATCAGAGAAAGGTTGAGAGAACACTGCCTTTTTGGAAAAAATTATATACAGAAAACAAATGAAAATGAGTAGGAAAAGTCTATACTGCTCGACTTCCCACTTGACATCTGTGCACTAATATTTTCACATGAGTAGGAGAAGCCGTGTCTTTATGGGGAGCACTTCCACTAACAAAAGAATATATTTAGAAAGCAAGACTCAAAAGAACAATTCCTGACATGCAATAACTTCTAGAATCTTTGTCAGCTAGAATATGACTCAGTCGAAAAATCCAGCACCAACCATTGGCTTTCCGGATGCTGCCCACTCACACTAATAATAAGCTTGTGAAAGGACAAGAATCAGTATAGCTGACATTTGTCGAGCCATTGTATTTATAAGATAGTAAAACTATAACTCCAAACCCATTTTGGTCACTCATCTGCCCACAAGGCTTTGGTTGAGTGATAAGAGCTCAGCACATGATGTATGAGTTAGACGCATGTCACGGGTTCAAACCTTGTTGTAGACAAAATCCTGGTACTTAAGTGGAGAAAGGTAGAGGGGAAGCCCTATTACCCAACGAAATTTGAGCCATGCGCCACCCTAAGGGATTTCTCAATTATCATAAAAAATGGTCACTCATCTCATTGGGTGGCCAAATTATTTTTGTTCCACAATCAGCATCACGCAACTCTCAAGAAGATGTTTGCAAATGTACAAGAAGATGTCATCATCAACTTGTCATCTTTGGCACCGGAAGAAATGTACCAATTGAAGAGAAACTTCTCCCACATTTTCCTCCAAACATTACATCAATGCCATGAAGTTACTTTGTCGTATTCCAACCATCAAGCACATTAGAGATCCACATCACAACCACATTTCATCATTCACGAGTATAACGATAAATAGATCAAAATAAAGCTTGCCATTTGTCTAACACATTATAGTAACACTACCAATAAATGAACTACCCAACCACGTACTATCTTTGTCATGAATAATTTGAAAAATACAATCTCGAATCAGGACAAACCACAAAACAACCACCATTAAGCTGCCACTTTGCGGCACCCTTACACTTCCGAAATTACTTGCATAAAAGCACAACCTATACTATATGCTTCAAGTGCTTCTTACATTAGCAGTAGCACTCTTACTTGTACATCCTATTTATGTCAATTCACATTCCACCAATGTCACCACAACAAATCATTTAATGCAGAGGAAATTAACAAAAAATCCAACAAATCATGTGCAAATTTCTAATTTACCAGAAATAGTCTACCAAATCCTACCTAGCTTTTACAATTCTAAACAAAAAATCCTTAGAATCCACAAAAATGTAACCTAATCACCAAACTCACCAACATAATCGCCCATGAAGAGGTAATTAGTATCAGGAGCGTTGCCACCGATTCGAAAAAGCTCAATCAGATCGTAGAACTGTCCGTGAATATCACCGCACACCGTCACAGGACATTTCACCGGTTGCACATTCCATTCCTCCACGAGTACCGCCCTTGCTTGATCACACAGCGTTTTCACCTCCGCCTCCGATAACGGCTTACACTCCATCAATTGCTCGATCTGCCGATCAACATCCGCGTGCAACGGCATTTTTTTTTTGACAAAAGTCTCCTCTACAATCGCCTATCCAAATATTCCTCGCTGCTTCGATTATCGAAAAATTCCTCAGATCGAATCGAGGTAAAATCCAATTGCTATAATATTGACCAACAGAATCGAAGTTTTTACGTGCCGACGATTAAAATCAAGCAGAAAATAATCATTCGAAAATTTGAACATTGATAAAGTAACTAGGGTTTCAATCTCCCAATCATCTCCTGTTTCTGATATTCGTCTCCATCCATGCGAAAACTATTGGCCTCTCTCTATACTATGTGAAAATTGCAGGGAGAAGAAAAAAAAATGAAAGTTTCGTAAACCAAGTCTATGAACTTGACACCTTTATTTGAGAAAAGGCCCAAAATAGGCCCTTATGTTTATATTTACACACGAAATAGTCCTACTTTAGGTTCCAAAAGACAAAAGTAGTGCATTTTTATCCGACCAGATGAAATTTGTTCCTCCCTCTTTTTCAAAAATTAATATTGTTTTTTTTTAAAAATAAGTAGTGTTTTATATAATAAAAAAGATATTAATAATGTTCTTTCAATTTTATCCTTATTAAAATGGAGAGAGTTTTATATAATCAAAAAAATATTAAATAGTGATATTTCT
>JACEIK010004653.1:18644-36671 GCA_018107945.1 Datura stramonium | reverse complement strand
CTATATATGCTTTTTATTTTTCGCTCACCTTCGATATTGTTATTAGAACTTTAATTAATTTAGATTTATGCCGGATATGCTACTGGGAAGAGTAGAAATGAGAAGTTAAAATAAAGTTACGTGATCCAATTCATGGGTATGTTATTACGTGTTGATATGGGAATTGAATTGTAAAAGGACACTTGCTGAGTATGACATTTTGCCTAACATCTCATGGCCATCTAAAAATATACTCGTACTTTTGACTTCTAGTTTACAGAGTACCTCAGTCAAACTAGGCTGAATTATTGGCTAGGAAATTGTTGAACAGATAGAGCCTTTTGCAACTGGGATTGTATAACACCATTAGTCAATTAAGATTTTGGCCGAATAAATCGACGATCGCGTTATTACGTAAATAAGCTAACCACTTAAAATATGTCTCCTCCGTTAATTATATGCATTAATCTCACTAAGTCATAGAACCTTGTGCATGTTCCAATTGGTGCTGATGTATATAACTAAGGAGGAGACATATTTTATATGATTACCTTATTTATGTAATAGGCATTTGTGCACACGCGTGGAAGTTTTTCCAAAATTATGAGCCACGAGTATTTAATAGAAACATTTTATCATGTATCCGGGGATTGAATTAAAACAAATTATAATTCAATTGTTTAAATAAAATTTACTCATAGGTTTAAGGGCTATCAATGTATTTATTTCTGCCTAAGATTTTAAACTAGAGATGATTTCTGGGTTTCACAAAACAGGATTAATGCACTGATAGGCCCATGAGATTTTAATCCGTCAAGAATGGGCTGAAACATTCAAAGCCCTATGAAACTTGATTGACCAGCACAAGTTATCTTTACAGAAAGAGGTACAAGGGAGTTAACATACGTGTAACCATTATTTACACCAATTCAAGTCATTTTAAAACTTTATTATCGTTAATTTATATGTATTTCTAGTTTTAATTTATGAATATTAAGATCAAATTATATGGTGCAAACGCCATTGTGTTAACATCACTAAATTTCTTCCAGAGCTCCAATAGTTTCAATTTTTTCAAAGAATCTGGGAGTGAAGAGTGTTAAAATTATCTTTATTATCGGATTCACAGCCTGGAAAGAGAAAATTATATATTCCTACTACGTTTAACTTTATTATAAAAAAATACTAGTACTAAATAATTTTAAAATTCTAAATCTACCTCGTACTTACAAAAAATATGAAATTACTTAGTAGAATAAATTTCTAGAAATATTAGATAAAATCGTGCCTGCACAACTGCTAAAAGAAAGGGGAGCCTTAATTTAAACACAGTGAGTTTCAAATACCCTTTCATTTTTCGAAAATCTCTCCACAAAAAATTGCCCACCTCAAATACTACTTTGTTTCAGGCAAAGAAAAACAGAGAATAGAATGTTGGTTTTTCATTACTGTATAACAATCCTTAATTATCTCTGAGCTTTTTGCTTCTCTCCCAGAAACACACATTCTCTTTCTTTATGCATAACTCACTGTCTCTCTTTCATTCCGCACATGCAAAATTAAGTTGTAATTTTATATTGGCATAAAACTAAATCAGTGTTGAGTTAAATTATAATTTACATGAGGATACTTTGTCCAAATGTTGATAAAGAAGATGGGCTGGAGACAGTGCTGGAGGTGCCAATACCAGATGAAATGTTCAAAAGCATGGGGAACAATGCAGCACTTAGATGGCAAAATATGTCAACCTGGATGAAAGCTCAGACATCTGATAAATGGTCTTCCCCTATTGTTGCTGCTCGTTATAATGAACTTAGTTTCCTCCTTTACATGGTGGGATCTCCTCTTATCCCTTTCCAAATCCAATTGGGCCAATCCGTTAATCGTCCTGTCAAACATTCTTCCATTGTAAGTTTTGGCACTTTTTTTCTTCCCGACCAACTTAAGTTCCGGCATCTCTTGTTCAACCTGAAATTGAGATTGTTGGTTAACGATAATATTTGCACCCCAAAAATATGCATGACAACCAAGTTCCAAATCCAAAATAAAGAGAAAAAAGATCACATTCAGTGGCTGAGGTGGGATTTTCACTAAGGGGGTTCGAAATAGATTTTCAAATTGTGACAAGGGGGTTCAATATGCAATATATACACATAAATATCATATTTGACCTTACATATACAATATATTTTTCTAACGAAGGGGATTCATCTTTCGCCACCTTGGCTCCGCCCCTGATCACATTTACCATTCTTACCAGATCAATTAGTAATCCCAGTTATTCTTGGACACGAGAAAACAGATTTTTACAATTCTGACCACAACTCTATGTTGCACAGATCCTTTATTTGTCTCGACGTACTTGTATCAAATGAGTGTAATAAGGATATTGGTGCTGTCGCGCAATTACACTAAAGGTTAGCAAAAAAGATTGATTTATCCATATTGGATTCATGCACCCACTCGTACTATGTAGGTAGCTTACGAGGATAGGATTGACCAAGTTCACTCATTACATTAACTACAAGCTAGCTTATGAGGGTAATTAACCACACATGTGGGACTCATTATCTGATACCATGTAAAGAAATGGAATTTGAGGGGCCTAATTCAACCCTAAAAGCTGGAGGATTATCCAAGTCCATATAATTAACCATTTCATTCTTCAATAAATCCGTATAACATAAGCAGAAGTATTTATTAGTAATCCGAATAGTTGGGATATCTTATTTGAAATTGACGTGCAGGAAGCGTCAACAGCGAAATACATATTGCAACAGTACATAGCAGCAACAGGGGGGCAACCAGCACTAAATGCAGTGAATAGCATGTGTGTAATTGGGCAAATTAAAATTACTGCATCTGATTTCCATCAAGGTGATCAAAATGTGAAGGTGAGAAAGAGTGACGAAAACGGAGGATTTGTGCTTTGGCAAAAGAACCCTGACCTTTGGTGCTTAGAATTGCTCATCTCTGGATGCAAAGTAATTTCTGGTAGTAATGGCAAAATCTCATGGAGACAATCTTCTAATCAAATAAGGCCTATCTCCAAGGGTCCTCCTAGACCTCTCCGCCGCTTTCTGCAGGTAAAACAAACTCTTAACTTTCACACGTATGTTATAAAAATAGTCGATTTGTGAAGCTATTTTGTCACATTAAAGTAACTGACTTATGTGTGGAGGGGTCACAAAATACAAATGACTGGCGCTGGGAAGTGCTCTACATTGCTGTAGGGCGGGAAATATGGCCTTTCAGTCATTTGAGTTTTCTGATCCAATAGTTCAGTTATTTTAATGTGACAGAAAAATAGATGTCCGACTTGACTTTTACTGTTACAGTGAGTAAAGTTCAATGATCATACGTAAAATCAAACTCAGATGTAGTGGTAGAGTAAGGACTAAATGATACGATATTGCTGTAGGGACTAGATCCTCGGTCTATAGCACACTTGTTTGCAAATGCAGTCTGCATAGGAGAGAAGATAATAAACGAAGAGGACTGTTTCATCCTTAAACTAGACACCAATCAAGCAGCATTGGAGGCACAAAGTGGTCCAAATTATGAGATACTACATCACACCATCTGGGGATACTTCAGCCAAAGATCAGGCCTTATGGTCAAGTTTGAGGATTCCAGGCTGCTAACAGTTAAGACCAGCAGGGACGATGAGGGCGTCTTCTGGGAGACAAGCACAGAATCTGTTATGGAGGACTATAAGCATGTTGACGGAGTTAATGTCGCCCATAGTGGCAAGACTTTTGTCACAGTTTTCAGATATGGAGAGCACTCTGCAAACCACAAGAGGCGGCTGGAGGAGAGATGGAAAATTGAAGAAGTAGATTTTAATGTTGGAAGGTTGACAGCTGATTTCTTCATGCCTCCTTCAGATTTCGACAAAGAACATTCTCGGGTCTAGAATAGATGTTGGAAAATTATATTCTTGAAGCATTTCAACACAATTTTGCAGTATATACAAACAGAAACCTTTTCTCCTGTCAACAAAGTCTTAAAAGAGCTACTAATTTGAACAGTATAGATTAGAGAGAATTGTCAAGTTTCTATCTGATGACAACTGTTTGCCTCTATATGTAGTCACCTTAACTTTATTATCTTCAGAAAATTAAAAAATGGAAGAATCTTATACCACTTCTTGAACACCACCATAAATATATATGTATATATGTATATATGTATATATATATATGATCAGAGTTGAACCTAGGACGAGCTCTATGAGTTGAATTGAACCATCATGTTCCACTCGGGCTATGTATACATATATAAAGAAGCAATTAAAAAATGTACAGTATATATATATTATTATAAGAGCACACACAATTTGAACTCACTGACTCTATATTCCGGATTTGCCTCTGTCTCAGATATATCCCCTTCAGGCTTCTGAAAATCACAGTTACTATTCAACAAAAAATTTGTTGCTACGTGCTGTTATTCCACATTGGAATACAATATTGAATCCTCTTTCTTCAAATGTACAAAACACATCCCGAGCAGAGGACTAGAACGTAACATTTACCTATATTGGAAATTAGGGACAAGGAGATGAAAGCAAACCAGGAGGAGAAGAAAAAACTGATTTTCTTTACTCATGGATTTAAAATTTATCGGATTTTTTCATTTTTCTACTCAAGCCAAACAAGTAAAAGATGGTTTTCTTCACCCCGTAAACACTTTCAACACCTTTATTCAATCCATTAAACAGAAATGTAGCTAGTTGGAGTAACTTCTGCAGCTTACAAAACAATGGTGACCATGTAAGTAGTTATCAGGTTAGAGCCAACGAAGAAGTTGAAAATTTTCTCTCTTCATTATAAACTCCATAATAACTGATATCTATAGCGGTTGGCAAAATTAGACCATGAAAAACATGACTCACCAGAGTCGCATAAAGTCTAACATGACATCGTCTAGAAGCAACAGTTTTTAAAACATGTAATTAAAAAACAAGAAGGGATATCAACGGTTTACCAGTGGGGTACATAGAACCAAATCACCATTCGACTTGCAAGTTTAAGTTTGGAACTGTGATGATTTTAAGGCTTTACTTTCTATCCAAATTGATATTTACTTTGTATTATTTTCAAGAGTTGTTAATCTACTTTATATATACATATATTTTTCTTTTAAGTATTACTTATATGTAAAGAAAATTTTCTGCGAAGTGTAAGATGAAATCCCTTAGTAAATATTTAATAATATATATTTGTATCATGAGTACAAGCAAAACAAGTCTATCAAAAATGTCATTCAGTGCAAAACTACAAGCAAAAATTCCAGATTCTTTTTTCGCCTGAATTAATCCAATCATGATGCTGTTTGAGTTTTTCACCACCATGTGCTTTCATTGGAAAGAAATATTAAAAGAGAAAAAATTTACAAGTATGAAATCCTAAATAGATACTCGTTCTTCCCTAACAGTGAAAATGCAGTGAACCTCTTGCAGTATGAAATCTTTTCACAGATGCTCCCTTTCGTCTATGAGACAGCAGATGGCATAAATCATCATTTGTGTGTGCCAAAAGCGGTGACCACGCAGATGAGGATTCTTGATATTCTCCAAGTCATAACTTTCTCCCTGCTGCAGTTGTTGTTTGCTCCCTCTTAGTTTGCCTTAGACTTAATTCAAGTATTCCCTAAAATAGTTTAAAATGGGATCAAACAGGCATCAGCTACATTACTACACATCTTAAATGAACAATCACAACATAACAAGAATCTAGGAGGGGCAGGTGGGTGGAATTAAGAAAGTTTATCTCTGTCTAAAATTTTAAATAAAAGACAATACAAAAATAGCAGCAACAATCAGTGCATGTGCATGCTTGAGACAGATAAAGAGAGATCCACCCATAAAGAAATCAAGAATGTTGTTTCTCAAGCCAAAGTTATTGGCCTGCAGAGAGGGAAAAAGGGAACATCGTACTACCCATCACCTGCCAGCCTTTGGGTACAGTACTGTCAGACCACCGTGCTTCATACCAGCCAAGTTGACCAAATAAATTGCAGAAAGAAAAGCTATATCGTTTTACATTACTGTGTACTAGAAAAGCTATATTGTTTTACATTACTGTGTACTTAATTGGAAAGTAACTGCACATTTCATGTACACTGCCCTATAGGAGGCAAAGAGAACTTTCTTCAACTCTTTATTTCATACATATATATTACTGAGAACTTTCTTCAACTCTTCATTCATACATATATATTACTGAGAACTTTCTTCAACTCTTACATGGAGCAACAAGAAATTTCACAAGCTTGATGAGAGAAAATGAAGAAATTACACAAGAATAGGCACATCAAAGTCGAAAAGAGAACTGTGCTATAGGCACATCCAGTCTAATTAGCTCCAACTTAAAGTTGTATGTTGTCGCTGAAAACAAGGAGAAATTTTCAATTGGAGTAAGAAAATTAAATAAGATCATCTCATGTTGATGGTAAAAGTGAAAGAGAACTGACAGACCTATCCACCAATATTATCAAGATTACCAACAGATGTCCTGAAAGAGTACATAATTTACACTCTCATATCATTCGATATAGATTCGCGGATTTTTTTTTTTAATCTTTTCCATATGCAAAAAGCTAAAGTTCGACATAGCATAATATCAAAACACAGTCAGCATACAGGTTACTTCTAGCCAAGGAAGAAGAAAAATGAGTTTCTTATCGAAGTATTCTAAAAATACGACTCATGAATCTAGTTATTGAAAACACTTATTCTTATGAATGGGTCCGCACAGAACAAATCACAACCAGATGGTTGCAAATAGTTGAAGGAAGCAACTAAAAGGAACACAGAACCTTAAATTAGTAAACTTGCATCTGTATAATATAGTCACATTTAATAATAAAATGTAACCAATGAAATCTAATGTTAAGAAACCAAAAGACTGTAAGCACTAACATTGCACCGAAGTGGCACTCGAGGATGTGGCCTAGTGGTTAATGAAATCTAAAGTTAAGAAACCAAAATAATGAAAGCACTAACACTGCACCGAAGTGGCACGCAAGGGTGTGGCTTAGTGGTCAATGAAGGGGAAGAGAACATGAGGTCTCAGGTGTGGAGGCAAAAATTCTAGGTTATTTCTTCCCATCTGCCTAAGCCAACCCGGCATTTGTGCTGGTGGGAGGTAGCAGGTATCCAGTGGAATAGTCAAGGTGCGTATAAGTTGGATCCGACACCATCATTAATAAGAGAAAAGCATTGTACCAAAGCCAAAAATGAAAAAGAAAGAGAGTCATGCAAGTTTAAAAACTAGAAATAATAATATAGTAATACTAATGGTAAAGAATCTTTCATTCTAGACTGGTGATGACATTAGCTGTTGAGTTTTAGTCCATAATCATATCTAGCATGACGTGGGAGAGAAACAAATTTCCCTAACTGATGCTGGTTAGCAAACCACCTACGTAGTCTTAGTTACCATGGGACTTCTCTCTATATATCTATATTTGAAGCAGCTCTCAGGAAAATCAAGTTGCAAATTTGCGGCAGATAGCAGTTTTATTGAGTAAATTTAATTTTAACATTCAGGGAGATGCTTTAGTCAAAATGGCTAATTTCAGTATTAAATTCATATTTAATATTTAGAGGTCAAATACTACCTTACCTTATCTGAACCATGTTACTTCAAAAAAAAGTACCAAATCAAACAGTCTATTTACTAATGAATACTCTAAGCTGAATTTCTTGAATTGAAGCAACAGTAGATTCCACCACCCAATAGAGTTATAAAGATACATAATCTTCTGCTTAGAGTATTATTTCTGACCAAGTCAACATTCTGATTGTTGTGAATCAAACAGCATAACAATATACATCGCAATGTGCTTCAGTCCATTTGAATATTTTCTAAAATATAATGAACTTTCACACAACAATCAAATTAAGTTGGCGGTTTGTGAAAAGTTTAAGAAATCGCAAGTACCTAAAAGTTGAATTGCATAGAATAGACCAAATTATGTTGCAAATTTTGTTTTCTCAGTTCCCTTTTTGACTTGGACTTACCATATATCTAAAAGTTCAAGGAAAAAAAAAAGAACTACTTAACTTCATTGGTAGGAGTGATGATAGACAAGTGAAGCATTTGCAACATTCTAAGAGTACAATATCTCCAAATTAACAAAACTAGAGATGACAAGTGAAACATACAAGCAAATTCTAGTTAAATTTTTTCACAAACTTCATCATCACAAATGAAGTTGGAGTGAGATTAAACAGGTGTGATGTCTAAATATAGACGATTCAGATACTCGATACTCGATCCTCAATGATCCAAGAGAATGGTACAATACATGAAAAAGTAAATCTTAGAATTAAAATAGGATACTTGAAATAAAAGATTGATACACGAGTGTAGGTAGATTTTTAAGTGCACTAATTTGTCAGTGTGACCAGATAATGATTGACGATATTCAAAGGAGATTAGGTAGTCCTAAAATCACATGGAAGAAAGTTAGCTCAGACTTAGTGAAGAACAAAACACAATGAAAGCAGAAGATCCATTTGAGCAATGCCAACTAGTTGGGATTAACACTTAATCTTGTTGGTACACTCAAATTCTGGAGTACACTGAAAGTGTTCTTTGTTTATTTAGAGAATTGTATGACAGTAAGATATAGAGAACCTCTAGGATGGAGAGCTTCAAATTTGTCTTAAAAACAAATCATAGAGCATTGAAATGAAACATGTCCAAATGGAGTCAAAACAATATTGAGAATCCCTATAGTCAACCCCAATTAAATTGGGATTTGAAGTATGGTTGCTATTGTTGTAGTTAAAGTGGCAATTCAAATTGTAACAATGAATTTATTGCAGTGAAGATCACAAGAGTGCAAAACTTTTGAAAGAGTTAGTGACAAGACTTACTTTTTGGTTTTCCAAATGGCCCCACCAGATATCAGACAGAGTCAGAAAGTAGTGTACATACTTCAGATACGTGTATCATGAAGAAGAGGCAGACATTTACTGGAAATGGGAAGAAAGCTTGAGAAAGATTTTCGAAGAAAACAAGAAATATGTCCAAAGCCTTCATCAACTCCCAACAAAAAAAAAGACATCATAGACAATTTAAAGGAAAACAAAAAAACAGAGATATGGAAAGAGAGAGAGTAGGAAGAGGCAGAAGAAGAAGAAGAGTTAGCAACATGTCTTTCTTCAGGGTCACAGCATGTCTAGGACCCGACCTTCATTTCTAGCCTAAATCCTGTATCCTCTAGCAGGTATATAAATATTGGCAGTGCAACTAGCAACAAAGAGGCAATGGTTGAGAATAGAGCTGGCAACGGGAGCTGGAAGCAGTTAACCTAATTAATAACTCCATAGGTGCATGTATTTGATCAATAATCAGATGGTTGCACCGCAGCATTGACTATTCAAGATAATGGGGTTTGTTCAAGGCTGCTGACTGTGATGGTGGCAGCTAAAAACATTGGCTGCTTATTTGCTTTCTGATGAAGTGCATGATGATAAAAGGTGAAGATAGAGGACTATTTCTTGAGGAAGGTTTGGTGAAACTGGAGGTCATCGTGTCATGCCTCAAAAGAAAGGGGTTTTGAAAGCATCTTACTTCTTGAATTTGAGATAGACATTAATGTTCATGTGCCCACCAACTATGTTCAATTGGTGGACTATGACCATAGCCATCCTTTGACAGTTATAATATTACAGCAAAGAAGACAATCGACATCTCTGTGATTTAAACCACATGCACTACATTCTAGATTGCCTCGGGATACACAACTGCAAAGCACGGATATATGACGATACAGACTTTGATCACTTCAGTGTTCTATCTAGCAAAGCTGTCAGAAACTATGGTGTTGCTCCCTCGTGGAAGTTGTGTGTAAACTTAAATGGAGTTACCGGAGGGAAAAGTACAATCTTTAAGAAATCTGCACTGCTCCTTTGCATGTCATACTGATGCGTGACGAAGAAGAAAAATTGAAGCACACAAGATATCCCTCCAAGAACTCTTTCCAAAGGAAAACCATATTTCCGTCTGAAAATAGTCACAGTCCAACATTTCTTAAATATGTAAATATAATTTATTTGACATAAATATCAAGTTGTACACCAAGTAAAACCTTAATATTGAGAAGGAGCAACAATGAAAATTCAGCCGGTGTGGGATAGTTCGAGTTGTAATTAATTTACTTCCTAAAATGATAGTTAAACCGCATGTTTTATCATTCCGACCATAAATTCCATGTAGTATCAGCTCCAATATCTCATTGAACATTGAAGTGATGTGAAAAGCTGTTTGTACCTTTTGTCTGCTTGTCACTGAACCTCATCTATGTCCTCCCATTGTAGTTCGGAAACAAATTTCAGTTGTAAAGAGGAATAAAATTATCTAATAACACACCGCCAAATCCCCAACCTAACATGTCTAAGTTAAATCACGAGTTCATAGCCAAGGTTAACCACACGGAAGAATTGGATTCAAAGTGAAAAAGAGAGCTAACCGATGAATCGAGAGGTGGTGATTCAATAGGAATGTAGCGTACAGACATCTTAGCGATCTCAGAAATGGCATCCTCGGGAACTCCAGGAACATCACTGGTTAACTCCTCGTAGGCAGCCTCAAATGCTTCCTGCCAAAACTTGGGCAATTTGATCCCACGGCTGTTTGTATATACATCCCACATATGCTTCACTAACTTCTCCCTTTCTTCCATTTCCTGCCAAAATACATATAATTTCCGTCAGAAATCAATGAAGATTTAGTCTTTTACTAGGTAATCCAATCAACTACGCCTCGATCTCAAACTAGCCTCAGCATTCCAATATGACGACATGAATTGAATGAATTAAAAAAAAATGAGGTAAAGGGAAATGTACGGACGAGAACGTCGAGATCTTCAGGGAGGGGAATGTCGATGTCATCGGAGATGGCGTTGAGGTTGCCGGCGGACCAACGGAGAGTAACAGTTCCGGTGAGCATCGACCAGAAAGCTAACAATAAGATAGCGGCAAAAGCCCAAAACTTGTAACGACCTCTCCCGAAAATGGCATAATAGGAAGTATCCTTCTTGGAAAGCGTGGAAGTTGTGAACGATGATGAAGGTGCCGTCGGCGTTGATATTGGAAGGGCATCCTCATCCTTCATTTCAATTTTTCTTCTTCCCTTTTCTGTATGGTAATAAAATTCCCCTTTTCGCTTTTCCTTTTTATATGTATTTATACGTTTGGTTTATTTGAATTTGATTTGCATCTCTCTTCACTCTGAACAATGTCGACTCGATCAGATAAAATGGATTCTCTAATTCTGAGGGCCATCTCATTTTTTTTTTTTTGGTTTGGTATGTAATTTGGTTGATATTTTAAAATTTACTTATTTTGATAAGCATTTTTTATTTTGAAATAATAACAATTTATATTTGATCAAATAATTAAGGGTTTGTTTGATCATGCAAGATGAAATCATGATATGAAATCATATGAGATGAAATTTTAAGTTTTGTTTGGACATGCAATTTGAAATTTTTAAGTTATATTTTTTACTCGTGAACATAAAAATCTCATAAGTTTCAAATTGCCCAAATTCTTATACAATCCTACCAAATAAGTAAAAGTTCATAATAAAATATAATACACTATCATAAACTCATTCTAAGAAAAATACAACTTAAAAATCGAACTTTAGTTTAATAAAATATAAAATTAAATATGAGTTGTAGTGTACTACTCTTTAATAAATTTGGTTGTTAAAGGTTGATGGGAGTAAATGGTAAATGTTATGTCCAATATAATAGTTGGTAAATGTTGTTTATATTATTGAATAAATAGTTGGTAAATAAGTTGGTACATATAAAATTATCGACTTTTTTTTATAAAATATAAACTTATGAGTTAAATTTTGCATTTAAAAAATTTCATATCATGATTTGAAATTCTAAATCAAAATCGCATGTTCAAATACTAATTTTATCTTAAAATTTTAAATCGCGATTTCATATAGCATATCGAAAGCTTACTGAAAATAAATGAAAGTATAATACTTTCTTCAATTGCAGCACCTTTTCACTTTATTTTAATGATGTTTCCCCAATTTTATTAAATAATTTTTTAAAAGAGTGTGTCCAACTTAAAATCCATATTTTCTTGGAAACAGAGAAACTAATAGTGGATTGTATTATGTTAGGTTATATTTTTGAAGTCAAAATATTTTTGAGGTCGAACATAAATAATGAGATGTAAATGTTCACCTGTTTTGTGAGGATATTTTATTTTTATGGGTCAAACTTAAATTTTTGAGATAAATAATTGTTGTTGTATTATGATATTTAATAGATTTTCAAAATATTTTCAAGTGCAAGTGTTTACAGGAACAAAGTTCATGCTATACTACTGCAAAAACTCTTTAACAAATAATTGGGTCCAGGCGTCCAGCAATTCAGCCCCACGCTTAGCTAATAGAAGTAGAAAAAATGCGGTGTCCGTACTGCTCGGCGGAGCAAGGGCGGTGCGCCAGCAGCACCAGCGGCAGACCGATAACAGAGTGCACATCCTGCGGCCGTGTAGTGGAGGAGCGATTAACCCAATCCCACCATCTTTTTCATACCCGTGCCCAAGATTCCCCTCTGTGCCTCGCCACTTCCGACCTCCCCACTCTTCCCATCTCCGCCACTAACGACGATGAAGACCCATTTGAATCCACGGGTTTCATCACTGCTTTCTCTACCTGGTCTCTCGAACCCTACCCAGTATTTGCCCAATCTTCCATTTCATTCGCCGGTCACCTCGCCGAGCTAGAGCGGGTCCTTGAAACGACGTCGTCTTCCTCCAGTACGTCGTCTTCCTCTGTCGTGGTGGAAAATCTCCGGGCTTATTTGCAGATTATTGATGTGGCTTCTATTCTGCGACTGGATTATGATATATCGGACCACGCGTTTCAGCTCTTCAGGGATTGTTCTTCGGCAACGTGCTTAAGGAACCGGAGTGTTGAAGCGCTTGCTACTGCTGCTCTTGTGCACGCTATCAGGGAAGCTCAAGAGCCAAGAACACTCCAGGTATGTTAAATTGGTAAATAGATGCCATATCGTGCTTGTGATCTTTGTGTCGTATCTACTCTAAATACTACTATGTGATTGCTGAATTTGAAAGGGACGAAACTAATCAAGCTCTATGCTTTGCTCTGTCTGTACTATCCAGCTAATTGGCATCTATTTGATTCTTGATTAAATTTATTGAAGTGAGGAACATCTATGTAAAGGAATAGCGGAATATAGGGGTCCAAAAACAATAGGTAATTTTGTAAAGGATTTATTGTTTGTTGCATCATTTGAAGAAGAAAAAAAAACTACTATACATGTGTTTGGTATGGCAGAAAATATCTTTCAGGAAGTGCTACTATCATCCATTATTGGCGGAAGTCATTTTTCTAGCCAAATATCACTACTGTTACCGTGAATCATTTGCTTCAATCGACACTGAGTCCATGGTTTCAATCTTGAATACTGCTAAAGAATCACCAAGATATTACTGTTATAACTTATACCGGATCCTCCACCTTGTATATTTATAGAATTATCACATGTCAACTATTTTATACCCAAGTAAATACCATAAAATATTCAAAATTGATTTTCTTGGATAAACAATATTCACGAAGAACATATTTCATGGGGAACTTTCCTCCCTACCTAACATTGTTAGAGTCCGACATAGGTTGATGGTATGAACTGGAGTCTCTTTATTCTTGTCATAGAATATCCTCTCTTCATGAGCTAGTTATTTAGCTTGAGCTAGATTGAAGGTCCATTTGTTGACGCATCAGAATGTAGTTCACTTGTCTTATTTGGATTTTGTTTTAACATTTTAATCAATTAGTATGGAAAGTTGGTGTTCAGTCTTCTTCTTCTTTTTTTAACAAATAAGTTAATTTTATTGAGTAAAAACAGCGCCAAGAGAATGCTGGTAGTTACAGGTATAGAACTTTGATTTTCTCTGTGCACCTTCTGATTTCAGCTGAAACTTTGTGTTTTTTAGCTCGTTTGGTCTCGCTATTTCTTTTATGGTTCGTTCAGACCTTTTGCCTTCTCCAACCTCTCTTTCTCACTTGCTACTTTTCTTCTTTCTTAACTGAAGTGGAAGATACCCTATATTTAGGAAAATCATGGAAGGGGAGAGGGAAAAAAAAGTACAAAGAGGGAAAATAGAGGAGAAAAGGCAGGAAACTTCCCCCTCCCCCCACCCAATGTTCTTTTCTCTTGTCTTTCTAGGACCAAACAAGAGATGGGAAGCTCTTGTACTTCTTTCCTTTTCCCTTCCATAGTTGCAACAAAAATACCCTGTTAAAGTTTGATCATCAGGAGTCTACTGCTAACTTTAAAGTGGTTAATAGGTATTACCCATTTGATTGCACTGAAAGCCAAACAAAATGGCCAATGACCTTAAGCTCACGACTTGAATTTTCTTTCTTGGTCTTTGTCAAACATATACTCCATGAAATAGAACAGTGATTCAAACAACAACAATGTTGAAAGTATCATCATCAGTAAGGGCCTTTAAGATGTATTGAATGTGAAGTACTACCATTCTGCTTCTATTGTCAGTTGTCATTATTGTGTTTAGAGAGAGAGAGAGACTTGAGGTCTCAAGGTTGCAGAAATGTCGTTTTTGATATCATGTTAATCTGTTTTTGTCAATGGTTATTAAATGTATACCATTCTTCCAATTGTAGGTCAAAAACTGAACATTTTGGCCTTTTTTTTCTGCTTCCACTGGATGCTTAATATTTTGTAACTGTGAGGAGTCAGATGCATTTCATAAAAAACTTCCATGAACTTTCTGATTTTTCTGAGCTTCTCTAATTTGCATTAATTGATAACTAGGAAATATCGGTTGCAGCCAATTTACCTCAGAAGGAAATCGGGAAGTACATAAAGATTCTTGGAGAAGCATTACAACTCAGTCAACCTATCAATAGTAATTCTATATCAGTCCATATGCCAAGGTTTTGTACACTTCTTCAGCTGAATAAATCTGCTCAGGTACCTAGCTGGTTCATTGAAAAGTTAGTACTCAGTTGACTTGGCTATGCTAAATCTCTCTACCTTATCAAAAAAAATGTATATGCTATTGTGATTAACAAAAAGGCAACCAATAGCCGAAAAAACCTCTCTTTCCCAATCAGTTTGTTTGAGACCCCCAATAAGTCATGTCATGTTGGTCCAATATGTTTTACCTTATTTTATCAAGTTGGTCTTTAGATGTACTTAAAAGGTTCCTTTTTATTCTCTAAATCTTTTGACTGCATCTTGCACAACGTTTGCATCAGGAGCTGGCAACTCACATTGGTGAAGTAATCATCAATAAATGCTTTTGCACGCGAAGGAATCCAATTAGTATATCTGCTGCTGCTATATATTTGGCATGTCAACTAGAAGACAAGCGGAAGACCCAGGCTGAAATATGTAAAGTGACTGGACTCACTGAGGTTACTCTTCGTAAGGTGTACAAGGAGCTTTTGGAGAACTGGGATGATCTCCTGCCATCAAGTTATAAACCAGTTGTTCCGCCAGAGAAGGCATTTCCTACAGCTACCATTGCTACAGGCCGTTCATCAACACCTAGAGTTGATTTAGTTGAGGGAACTTCGTCTGAGAGAGACAAGCCTACTAAACCCGTCGACTCATTAGATGTATCTCCTCAGATCAGAGGCAAGGAGGACTCCCATAGCAAAGATAATATTAATACAACTCAAATATCTTGGCCACCGCCATTTTGGAAGCCTCAAGCTCCTGCTGAAGGTGGTGTTACAACAGCTACAGAAAAGAGTCAGAATGCTACTCAAGAAATGGAGATTGATTTATAATATAAATCTCAGGGAGATGCACTATTTCACAAAAATAGAAAAGAGTGCTACTAGTTCTTAACTTTGATGTTAGTCAGTTCTCTTATCACCTGTGTCAGCTGCAACTTCAGCTTCAGTGTTCTGGATGCTCCAGCCCTCTGTATCACCTGGATTTTTTCCAATGTCCAAGCTGTACTACCACAAAAGGTTGCATCTAACCCTGCGGATAGATGAAGTCAGAATGAGGCTGGATTAACAGACAAGCAGTTGCATTGGTAAGAGGACGGCGGGGGCCTATGAGAGGGAGGAATGATTCAATACAGAAACACCTCGCGTAGAGTGACCAGGTGCTTAACTGGGCATTTCGGCCATCATCTAAAAGTCCTATTTTCACTCTACTTCTCATAATAGTGTTTCTTAATAAGCTACAGTTAGAATGATAATGATATGAATATTCTATTTCTTCTCTAAACACATTTAGCTTGCAACACTCCCTGCTCTCTGGTATGGAGTATTGGGCGCTGCTGGTGATATCTTTTCGACTTTATAATAAATGCTTTTTTCATGCCTTCATTGCATAAAAATGGAGAAAGAAAATCTTTTATTTGTGTAAAAGTTCATAGTATAGAGTAAGACTGTTTAATTTTAAAATATATGGATGTGTTTGTATCTTATTTTGTATAATTTTTTTTATAGTGTATGGGTGTGATTATTTGATAATAAATAATTATATTTGTGCAACATTTCGTGTTTGATTTTAAAAGGGCCATTCGCACAAATGCTCTTATCTTAAATCGGTCTTTAATTTTTTTTCCTTAAATTTTTAGTCTTTAGTTTGTGCCCTTCAGCACTACGACAAAAAAGTGATCAAAATGCCCTTAACCAAAAAAAAAAAAAAAAAAAAAGTCGCAACGCATAAGTTTTTGTTCAAAGATGTTATTGTTTGGTCATGCTACTGAATTTGTGTCTACTTCTCCCCATACACACAAGTTCAATAGCATGAAATTATGTCTATCAGATGTAAGTTAAGTAACATATATTTGTATTTAAAGAACAAAAATTCAGGGGCATAATATGCATATCTTTTTCATCTAATATGTATATTAGATTTATTATTACATTACGCTAAATAATAAGTGAAAGTAGGTATGTATGACGAAGGGCATTTAAGTAGGTAGGTACAACGAAGGACATAACTTTGATAATTTCGGTTTTGGTGCATCTCTTTTGCTTCACTGTATATCATCAGTTCATCACTAATCACTATAAAATAAATGAATATTATAGATATACAAAAAATTCTACTAAAATTCTACCATGATTAAAATCTTTTGAGATGAGATACGTGTTTTATAATTTTAAAACATGTATAGTAGATAATCAAAGGAAACCATGCACTATTTTAATTACTTTTAATAAATTAAGTCACTTTTTCATTTCTATTATTTTGAGAAAATATCGAAAATGTTATTGTGAACATTTTCAGCTATTGAGTTTAGCATTACGTGGAATCTTTTAATTAGCTATTTTTCTTCATTTATTTTTTATGTGATTTAATATTAGAGAATTACTAGTTAAAATGTGTTTCTTCTCAATTGTATCAGCAAAAAGTGATATAATAGTGAAAAATGAAACTGAAATACGAGACGTTAACATCAAAATTTTGATCAGCTCAATATAAGATTGCCCAAAAAATTATTGATCTAACTATATTTTGTTTTGGTTTTGAAAAAAGTGAAGATACTGTGAAATTAAGCGCTACAAAAGAAGAGGAGCAGATCATGTTTCTTCACACCTTTCTAACATTTTCTGTTTCAACAAATAATGATGTCAAAGATTTTTAATTTTTTTCAAAACCTTTTTACAACGGATAACGAAATTAGGAAGAATTTTTTTTGCTAAGAGTTATGTGAACTATACATATTTTTGTAGAATCTTAGGGTGAAAATCCTTTTCACCCCAACTTTGCTTTAAAAATCAAACTCCCCCTCAACTTTGAACAATAGACATTTCCCCCCCTCTATCTTAATAGACTTTTTAAAATATTTGTCTTAATCTTACATTATCAACTTTGTGTTCTTATTTTTACTTCTTTAAAATCATATTTTTTTTCAATCCATGTAGCATTTTTTTTAAAATGAAAATAAAATAAAAATACTAGTTGAGTATATAAGTTAATGACGTTCTATAATGAAGTAAATTAACAGAGTAAAAAAATAATTTTATT
>JACEIK010004652.1:48373-63120 GCA_018107945.1 Datura stramonium | reverse complement strand
ATGAAGATGACTCTAGCAATACCCAATCCAATTAAGTATTCATCATCACACACCTCTAGTTAATGATTTTAGCTACTCATAGTTAAGAAATTCAAAAAAATATTCATCGATAGACTCAGTGAATTTAATAGCAAGAGTAGATAAATAAACTTCACAAAATAATATTCACAATAGCTGAAACTTGCCAGTACAAGAGGAACTAGAACAGAGTACTTTCAATAATTGACACTCAAAATCCCCCTCTTTCGGCTAAGAGAATTTTCTTTTCCTGAAAGGAGAAAAGATGATGTGATGTAAGCTCTTTTTTTATCTCTTTTAAATTCTCTATTTCTATCTTCCTCTATGCATATCTTAGTACAAAGTACTTCTTTTTCTATTTATACCCTGAAAAGTAGGGTACTTTTCATGTCCTTTTCAATGATGGAAATTATACCCTTATAGCTCCGTTCTGGAAGCGGTGAAGCCACCGGTGGTCCGTCGATGCAATCCGTGAACCGCTCAATATTGTTTATGCATTTCGACTAAATTCCAGTGAGCAACGTCAGTTCACCCGGCGTTTCGCCGATCTGAATCTATGAACTGCCGAGTCTTCAGGCTATTTTCCAGAACTCTTAAGCATTATTTGGCGGCTCACTGCTGGCAAGTCATGAACCACCTATGGAATTACTCCTCTAAGCCAGTGAGATCTGGCCTTTGCCCGTCATTTTACCGGTTTACATCTGCGGCTCGCCAATTTAGCCTCATTTCTATCTTTTTGCTCCATTTTTGCTCTCTTCTTCACTTTTAGCCATCTGTATAGAATGAAATCAAAAAGGGCATAAAATCCAAATAATAAACTTAGGAACTAAACAAAAACTCAAGTTTAAGAGACTAATGAGTTAGTAAATCACCAACTCATCACTCCACCATTATGAGAAGCAGTTCGGTGAGTTGGGGTCAGATTTTCGGTGGACCACGAGGGAAGTGACAACTCGTTGGATCAGGCAAAGAGTCTTCCTGAGGAGTCGTCAAATGGAAGTTTAGAAAGAAGTGCACATATAGCTCAGTGGAAACGGACGACACGATGAGCTGTTTGGACAGGCAATGACTCGTTATACCAGTTGTTGGAAGCATTTTCAGCAAATATATCGCCCGAGGCAGTGGTGACGACTGAGGAAAGGATGAGTCATTCGGTCAGGTAACGACTCATCATGTCCGGTCATGGGGCGAAAGAGTAGAAATTGGTTTTAGTGGTAACAGAAAGTGCAGGAGTCGTGGGATACCTCATGCTCATTAAGGTATTTGTTGGCAAGCTGTTGAATTTGAAGAAAATATCCAGTACACTTCACAACTTGGCACCATGAGTTGTCCCTAACCCCATGACTCATGGAGTGCCTCGTGAGGACTGGTAAGGTCTTTTTTCCTGCAAATTTCCTAGGGTGTTTTTGTAATTTCCTAGGCTCCTGACTCCTAAACTACATGATTTTGGGCATCAGGTTGGACGGTTTTAAAGGGAATATCTAGCCTAACCTCTCATTCCATCCTAAAGAACTCAAAAATCCTTCTTCTCCCTTTTTCTCTCAAGGCTCAAGAACTAGGGTTCCTCTCCAAGGTGTAGCAGCTTCATGATCTTTAGAGAGATCCTCCAACCAGGTATGTGATACTTCAGCAAGGATCTCCTTTTGTCCTTGTGTACCGAGTTTCATGTTTAAACCCTAGTTACTTAGTTTAGAAAAGCATGCCTTAAGATCTAAATCTAAGCATGATCCCTCACGTGTCTTCCATTAATTTCAAGACCCTCATGATAAGTAGAAATGTATGTTATGAAATATCTCCCAAATTCATGATTTAGGTATCTGAAATTATAGTAGCATGTTTCCTAGAATTTTACTATGCATTAGCACTATTTTCAAGTTATGGCTCTTATGAAGTATGTACATGTTTTATCATGATTTCACTATATATGCTTAAAATATGATTTGAATCTATGAGTATGCATGAATATGGAACACATAATGTATTTTACGCCCTTGGTTTAGGATTCTATGAATTTAGTAAGAAAAGCATGTCTATGAATTCCATAGACACTCAGGCCTCTGGTCATCTAAAAGTTCCTTAGTCTTGGTCCTTATCATAAATTAGGGTAGAACTTGCATGATTTGGACACAAGAAGAAATTTTATATTGATATGTTAGATGTTGTTCGAGTTATGACTAATTAATATAGGTTCTTGAGTAGAAGTTAATATCTTGGTATATTTAACCTCAGAGTCTCGGTAAACACTCAAAACACTTAGAGTTTTAAAGAAAGGTCCGTTATCAGTGTGGCTATAGTTAGTTTACTTAGAGTGTCAGTAATACCTCTCCTTCTTAGTTTTAGTTATTAGTTTGACTATAGTCTTTTCATGAGGTGTCAGTGGTGCCTCCCAGATATGATTTATCAATTTTCAATTATTAGTTTCAGTTAGTTATTTAGATGGTTATGATGCTTCCAGATAAGTAGCTCAGACCCGTCTTAGAACCACCAGCTTCAACTTTAGTCTACTCTTTAGATGGTTAAGACTTCCAGATAAGCAACTCTGACCAGTTTGAGAAAACCAGTTATAGAATCTGGTCCGATATGACTCTAAGGGTACTTCCAGATAAGTATCCCTGACTTAGTCTTAGGCCACAGTTTTGAGCTATCATCTTGGTAGCAGTAGTCATGTTAGGACTATCCAGTGGGAGTAGGACTTAGCACCAAGTGGGTCGGGTTCTTGCACACCCATGTTCCCACTAGTCAATGCAGTCTCAGTTTAGCTCAGCTCAGAATAGTTTCAGTTTACTCAGTTTAGATCAGTTCAATAAAGTTAGTTCAAATTAGTATCTCAGCTTCCGGGCAAGTCTATGACCATCAGACAGGGTCATTCTAACCATTTCAGTTATATTTCAGTTTATACGGTTTCAGTATTTTAGTTGTTCATTGCATGTCATTACAGTTCAGTTATTTATTCTTTATGTTATGTTTTCTTCCACTTACTTAGTACTTTCCAAGTACTGATGCATACCTTTCATGTTGTATCGTATTATGATATAGGCGCAAGTTCTCAGTCTCAACACCGCTAGCTGATCTCCCTCAGGCGATATCAGTTGTACCAGTAGTGAGTCCTCATCTTTCGAGGATAATGTTTATTTTCTTCAATTACTTTCATATACTTAGAGTAAGCTAGGGGTTTGTCCAAGCAACTCATTAAATATAGATGGCTTTCAGACATAGATTCAGATTTTCAGTTATGTTTTCAGATGTTCAAACTTTTATTAACCAGTTTTCCTTAAATGGTTTTATTATTTAAGCTTCCGCTATGATTTATTAAGATTATCAGTGTTATGACAAACCATGGGTTGGCGTGGTGTTACTTGTAACTCCAAGTACCGTGTCTCATCCAAGGTATAGACTCAAGTCATGAAAAACTTGGTATCAGAGCACTAGGTTTAGAGTGTCCTAGGATGTCTGAAAGTCACATCAAGTAGAGTCCTTTTCATGGGTGTGAAGCGCGCCACACTAATGAAGGGGTGGCTACAAGGCGTTTTTAGGAAAATTCCCTTCTTTCATTATTATTATCGTACGATAGAGTGTAAATTCTAAAGTTTCTCTTATAACTCATGCTTTACGCGTTCGTAGACAATGCCTCCTAGAAGAGGTAGTGGAGAGGGAAAAATAACATAATCCACCAGCCCTACCAACCTCAGTAGGCCCCCTTAGTGGGCAAGTGATGTATGCGGAACTCGGGGCTGCCCTACGAGTGTTAATATGGGCCTTGACCACTCAGCTTAACCACCAGGCAGACGCACCTGGGAACCCTACCAAAGAGATGATAGCTACTAGGATTCAAAACATCACAAAAAGCAGTCCACCTGCGTTTCATGGTTCGAAAGCGGATGGAAAGTTCAAGGGAAAATAAAAGGGGAGCAAGAGAGAAAGGACAGGGGACTCAGGGTATTCCCAGCAAAGGATGAGTGGTGGACCACGTTTCCAGTTCCGTCGAAGATCATCAGCCCTAGCTCCATCAATAGCCAGTGCTCCAATAAACCTAGAGTAACGGAGATTACATACCCAACTTCCAAGAATTGTGGGAAGAACCATTTGGGAGAATGCATGGATGGTTCAAGTGGTTGTGTTTTGTGTAGAAAATTAGGCCATAAACACAGAAATTGCCCAGAAGCCAAACGGGGCAAAGGTAGAGCCTCGGCTACCTCTCCTACAGCCTTGTCAGGTCGCCCAGCATGCAAGAAATGTGGAAGGAGACACCCCGATAACTGTTTGCTCGGTAAGAAAGGATGCTTTGGATGTGACAATTGGTCCATAGAATAAAGAAATTTCCTTTTGCTGGAAGTGGAAAGACTCAGCGAACCATTCCAACAGCTCGCCCATCTCAACAGAGCCCAACATTTAGTGTAGATGGCAGACAACTCCAAATATAGTTACTGGTATGTTATGAACTTTTTGTGTTGATCTTTGCATTATGTTAGGACCATGAGCCACAATATAATGTATGAGATGCCTTTAGAATGTCGGTATAAGATTTATCCCCTGGCTGATATGAAATGGCTATAAGTATGAAGCCTTCAGTGATAACTTTCGAGGCGAGTGAGAAGTCAAGAGTTAGTGATGTTAACCTAGAATTAGGAAAGGATCTAAGAGGTTGAGAATGGTGACTTTAAACCAAGGGGGAAATGATAAGTTAAGAAGGTCAAGTCAAGCCCTAAGTGTTTTAGTTGAAGGGCTCCAGAAATAACAGCTATGGGATTTCAATCCTTCCTATTCAGTTATTTTCTCTTGTATTTCAGTTGACACTACATTCTACATATGCTTATGTTCATGTCACGCCCCGCCTTGGGGGTATGACTGGCACCTGGTGTCCTATTAGGACCTGAATTGCCAGACTACTAAGCCTAAGCATATCTGGTGCCTGGCTGGCTCTAACTCTGATTCACGAAATCAACGGGCTATATAACGGCTGTAAATACAGGCTCCGGCCGACTAGGCCTGTAGCCACCTGTACTATAGACTCAACTAACTAGAATCACACTCATATAGGGAAACCTATGCGGGCCTACAAGGCCACCATGTTGTCTAGTTATCTCTAAGTCAATATAACAAATGCTGAACAACTACGTGACCGGCAAGGTCACCACTACTAACTGGATACGGCGTGACCAGCACCTGGTGTTGCACTTGACCGAGCGAACCCTACAAAAGACTAACTACAACAAGTTAGAATCCATGGGGTTCGACATCACAACAACTACAAAAACTAGAGTGCACAACAATATAAGCAGAAATTGGCCCACAAACCAAACAATAGCTATAAAATTGGCCGACAAGACCACCAAATGGAATATAACATGTACAAAACAGCCTTTCAGGCCGACAACAATAATACTACAACTACAATGATATCTACGAGACTCTACCACTGCACCATTAAAATTTGTACAAGATAAGACCCCGAACTACACATAAACATAACCACTGGCAACTCCGAAAGACATGGAGCTTACCGACTTAGCTAGAACTCTACTCAGCTACTCAGAACTTAGTCTACTAGACAATCTGCATCTACAGGCATGAATGCAGCACCCCCAACTAGGCGTCACTATGGAGATGTACTAAGTATATAAGGTGAAAATCATAATATATCTAAGATTTCAAATCAACAGATATATCTAATAACCACAGGAAATACACAGGTGTCTATAGCAACATATCCTAAAAATCAAGAAAAGCAAGCAAAACCTACTTGGACCCCAAAAGCCCGGAAAGTCCAAAGCAACAATAGTAAAGCACATAAAACTTACCCGGCCTTCATAAGCTCGATAAGTCCCAAGTGACAAGAAGTAAACAACCAAAGCAACCAGTTGGCACCTAGCCGATACGAATAACCTATCATCACCTTTGCCACACAAGGCTCATCACCTGACTCATCTCTAGGACCTCCATCGATCATGGACATTATCAAGTCACAACTAGCCTCTATAGCCTACTAAAAAAGCACTAAATATAGAAAAACATAATATATATGTCAGTTCACGATGCAACCTTATTGGGGACGCACCTCATAATTTTACAAGTCTAATAGCATATACTAGCCAAGTGCGACAGAAACCTTCAATGGTCATACATTCGCAGCATAGTAACTAGTGCACTGAAAACCACTCAACAGCCATACACTAGCCTCACAACAAGCTATACAAGACCCAAGTGTGCCGAAGTAACTCCACCGCCGGAGCCAGACACCACAACCACTTTGGTTGGCTACGCCTCAGGCTCGATCCCTATACTGGAAGAAACTTGACCGCTATGGGTGCCGTTGATCCTATTGAGGCAACCATGTCACTAAGAAATTACAACACACTCACAATTACAACAATAATCCACACATTTAGACAATACACAACATTCAATCCAACTACCATCAATATAGAATTCATTCTTAAGTTCTATACACCTTATTGTTCCATGATGTGTTGCTAAACAACCGAAGGACCATAGCCTAATAACTCAATCCCCCGAGCTTCATGAGCAACCTAAAGAACACTATATATGACTCCAAACCCTTAAAACATAAGACCAACAAAACAGCCCCCAACTCGAGCTACGAACAGCCACCTCTACGACATAATAGTAATAGAATTACACCGCAAGCATCGTCACCAAGATGAGTATATCACTTGCCCCCAATTTTACCTATTAATGCCCAAACCAAGGCACCAACCAGCATAATACTAGGCACAACAAATACACTTATATCACACAAAAATACATCTACAAGTTCAACCACAACATACTCAATGTTCTATACAAGCTAATGCCCTACCAACATACGACAATTTCATCAAACTATCATCCAACTTTACAACCTCAATTAGTGAGGGAAAGAGCATAATCCCATAGCCCCCACATAGCAAATAATCAGGACAAAATCAAATGACAATGCAGATGGCTTGCACAACAACAACTAGTGCACGATAGTGATAGAACCCATGCCAAAAGAGAGAACGAAGACTTCACATATCTTATATTTGGTGAATCGAAAATAAGTCCGAATGTTCACTCCATAATCCTCAATATATTACCTAGGACCACCTACTCACCACCAAAAATGATTCTAGAAAAATCGATAATAAAACAATACAATTTAAGCGTAATTGATAGGATTTCTACGAATTTAACAGCAGAAACTTCAGTACATAAATCTACCAAGTCTCACGGACCCATAATCAATATATCTAACTAACAATCAATAAGGAGAGAAGCTTACCAAGCTTAACCACATGAACCCGCCTTCAAAACAATGAAGCTACAACAACAACGCAACCACACGGGTGCTACAATGATCTAATCAACAAAAAAGAACTTGGATCATGTTTTCTAACTTCAAAATCACTTAGGACATGAAGGAGAGGTCTTGGGAGAGTTCTCCACCACCTTTGGAAGTCTAGGGAAATAAATTAGTATCAGCTAACCAACCAAGCAACACTTATATGGAAGCCTTGACTGCATCGCATACCTCTTTGCAAAAGAACACGGCCGCGTCATGCAGCATGCCAACTCCTGGGCCTTCCGGGGTTTAGCCTGTCTTCCTGTCCCTTGAACGTAATCTCGATCTCCATCTTTCACTCAATATACAACACATAACCACAAAACTAGGCTCGTACATCAAAAATGTATCAATGAAACTACTCTAAACACATGGGGTGTTACATTATAGGCTTACATAGACAAAGATTTCTGCAACACCCCAAAACTTTCCTAGACCAGACTCAGACCTTGCAAGAAAAATGCAGAAGAAAACTAGAAAACTGTCTCAGAACTACTGCGACAACAAGTCATGGTCAGCTCCAACAACTAATTGTGTCAGTTGTGGTCAGCAGTGTTTGATCTCTCGGGAACCCACGAGACAAGGAATGACCCATTATGAGAAACAATGAGTCATCCTATCAATCATTGGTCCCCAGCTCAGGAGTCCCTTTTCCAGGATCCCACAACTCAACCAACGAGTCGTCATTTGATACAACAACTCGTTGTGTGAGTCGTTAGGTGAGAATCCAGAAACTCCTTCCAGTGATGATGAGTGGAAACAATGACTCATTGTGTCCCACAATGAGTCGTTGTCATCACCCATTGTGTCAAGTTTGAGATTTTTAGAAATTTTCCAGTGAAAGTAACGACAGGAAACAATGACCCGTTGGGTCCACCAACGAGTCGTTGTGTCACCCGTTGTCAAGCCTTCAAGTTTCCTCATCTAGTGAACACAGGAGGAACAAAAAACCCGTTGGTTCATCTAATGAGTCATGGTAGATCAAGTGAACCAAGGACCCGGACTGTAGGACCAACAACTGGTACCAATGAGTCGTGGTCTCAACCAACGACTCGTTGAGTGACCCGTTGGTTCCCTATCGGTTAGTTTTCTAGATTTTAGTGCAAGGATTTTCTTTGTTATTTCCCAACTATTTAGTCCCTAAACTAGGTCATTTTAAGTATAATTTCAGATAATTTAGAGGGATAAACGGTTTTCCCCCTCATTCCCCACGTAGACTCTCAGAATATCGATCGTAGAATCCAAACCTTTCCTCTCAAACAAGAACTAGGGCTCCTTGTCAGTTGTAGAAGTTCAATCCTTCCTCTTCGGGGATTTTAGTCATGACCGGAATGGAGGCTCGGTCGCAACACGAGACAAGGAGCCTCGAGAGACTCTAAGTCAACCCATGGCATGAAAATACATCTAACTCAATTACTAGAACTGAAGAATAAACATAATAATCTTAGAGGATGTCTTAAATAAACATAACATCAGAATACACAATCTAAAGCTGAATACATCTTTTTTTTTCTGAAAAGCCTCTAATCATGATGAGTTTATGGGACATGACCCCAACTAACTTAAAAACCCTGAAACGGAAAAAACACAGAGAAAATCTGAATAAGCATGGTCCTCGGGAGATGAGGACTCACCAACAAATGTAAGATTCTATATCTGAAGACTGGCTATGAATGAGGTTGAGTCTGAGTGCCAGGTCCTGTATCATGAAATGATACAACATAGAGTATGCGGTCAGTACGTGGAATGTACCAAGTATGCAAGGTAAGTAAAACCTCTTAAATGAGTAAAAATCATTTTAAGACATGTATAATGTGAAACATAAACAATAAAAATCTGAGAGTAGGGCTTGCATGCACTCTTTCTGAAATCAAGATCTCATCATAACATAACATAACATCATAACTGAATCGATTGACTCAAAGCTGAAATCTGATAGTCATAAGTAAAACTGAACATTGAGTCAAACGTGCTTTAGAACATATATATATATATATGTATGTATGTATTAATCTCATGAATGATGAACATGCATAACTGAAATCATGAGGAGCAATGGGAGACTCGTGTTTTAATCGACATACCGCGATAGAGCTTACGTGGTCCTAGCTATCACACTCAAGTGGGTGGAGCCATCCAAAGCCTTGCCGGGGCTAAGGACGATACCATGATATCGATATCAAGCTCATGGCCCAATAGGGTAGGGGATAACTCACAAGGGAGTTCCNAACCTACGTTGGTGCGTAGTTCTGAGAAATAGGGTGATCGACCCTTAGCCTACTGTGTGCTAGACACTACTCCCAAAAACATGCATATTCTCTCCATTGTTTTTCAACGAAGCTCAACATCGTCTATTGATGTAGCTCAATAATCAAATACATCTCAAATCTAAAATCATATATCTGAGATGTTGTATCTCAAAACATACCTCAAGCTGAAAGATAATTGGGAGTCTTCACTCCAAACCATTTGGTAAGCTTAATTCGAAAAATCATAAATCATACTTGAACATGTGGGAATTGCCCAATACTTTCACATTCTTGAAAATATTCAATTCACATCGAAAACATGATTATGAACATGGGTGGCCTGAAAACATTCTTTTCATCATAATATCTCATCATACGCATACATTCATCACAAATCTCATCTTTCATGAACTTCTTATCAATGGGCTTTTTGATTCATAAACATGAAACATGATTTTAATTGAAAACGATATAAAACTTTCCCATGATTCATAATTCAATTGTAGAAACATATTTAAATCATACCCGTATAGAGAATTAGGAAATTCATGCATGGGGTTAAAACCCCATAGATTATACATAGCAAACTCATGATATAGATGATTCTTACACTTCCTTGAATGCTCAAGAAAATATTGGAGAGAACCTTGAAGGAATTGCCTTGATCACCTCTTTAGACTATCACTCCTGCATGGATGAATGAGAAATGGTCTAAAATGAACTTAACCCTCTTAAAAGTCATCATTCATAACTTAAAACAGCGTAGTTTAACCCCCGTGGTCACCACTCATCATGTACACTGCCTCAATCTCAATTAAACTTTACCCTACTTGTCACGACTCGTGGGGTCCTTCTTTTAGGTACACTGCCTTCTTCTTTCTCTTTTCTCACTTACCACTCCTCACGATTAACCTAACGAGTCATGGGCCTAACCACGACTCATGGTTATGTCCGTGGGGAGTCAAATTTCCAAATTCCAAACTCTTCTCCTAAGCCTCACCACGAGTCACATCACGACTCTTGGGCTGCTCTCACGGGTCACCTCATGACCCTCTCTGTGTCTAATGCCAGTTTTTAAATTTTTCTCCATTTTAAATCCCGAATCTGATCTTTAGGCTTCCGGGGTATAACAATATCTCCCCCTTGGGAATATTCGTCCTCGAATGTTGGAAAAACATACAAAAAGCAGAGAAGTGCAATCATCATATTGAAATACTGATCATTTGAGCCAAAAACTGACGGATTGACTATATTTGATTCAAACTACATAACTGAACTGAATTCATGAATTATATACACATCTACATACATAAAACAAACTTAGGTACATGAATTGAACATAAAAAACTAATTAGAGTCTTAGGGAAAAAACGGATACCTTAAGTTGGAACTGAGCCGGTAGAGAATAAATGTGGGTATCTTGCCATCATATCTGCTTCGGCTTCTCATGTAGCTCCCTCTACATGTTGATTCCTCCATAAAACTTTGAATGAAGCTACTTCCTTGTTTCATAGCCTTTGAACCTAACAATCCAGCATTTCCACTGGAACCTCCTCATAACTAAGGCTGTCTTTAACACCAACACTGTCCACCGGGACAACTAGAGCTGGATCACCCTAACACTTCTTTAAGAGCGATACATGGAAAACAGGATGCACGGAAGCTAATTATGAGCACAACTATAATTCATATGCCACCTTGACAACTCGCTTTACAATCTGGTAGGGGTAAACATAACGAGGGCTGAGTTTTCCTTTATTTCCAAACTGCATCACTCCCTTCATGGGAGATACCTTCAAAAACACCCAATCATCCAACTCGAATTCTAATTCCCTCCTTCTAACATCTACATAGGACTTTTGGAAACCTTGCGCTATTTTCAACCTATCACGTATGAGCTGAACCTTCTCCATAGCCTCCTAGATCGAATCTGGTCCTATCATCTGTCACGACTCGAACGTAGGCCCAGATCGTAATACGGGACAAAGAGCCCCGAGAGACTCCAAGTCGACCCATGGCATGAACATTCATCTAACGTCACAATACTTAAAGTGGAATACTGAACATACGATATAGAGGCAACATAAACGTAACATAATATAACATGATAAGTGAAACGTACTATAATTTCATATCAGATGAGAACTACAATTAGTCTGAAAGCCTCTATCATACTAGATGGGTTGATGGGACAGCATCCCCAACTAACCCAGCAAACCTGAAATAAAAGAAACATCACTGACTGAACATATGGCCCTCGGAACATGAAGACTCACAAAAAGGCCTGATAGCTAACTCTAAAATGGACTACTAACTGGAATGAGCTTGAGAGTCGGGTCCTGTATCATGAAACGATACAACACAGAAAGTATGCGTTCAGTATGTGGAATGTACTGAGTATGCAAGGTAAGTAAAACGGACATTTAAAATATATGAAAACTCATAAATGATCATAAGAATAGGACAACATGCTCATAACATAAATAGCATATGATAACATAAGGCTCAAGGTTTTCAAAACATTCGTAATTTAGTCATAATCATAATCATAAGATAAAAGCTTTATTGGACATGTCTTGAGCCAATATACATAATCATAAACATTCATAAATCATGAGGAATAGTGGTAGATTCTCATAACCGACATACTCCATACGAGCAGACATGGAGCCCGACCTGTAACCCTAGTCGGGAGGGCATTCGTCCCTTGCTGAGGGTAGAGCCATGAAAGGCATGATATCACCATGAAAAAGGCCCTTTAGGAAAGGGGACAATAACAAGGGAGGTCCCACCATGTCCTATGGTGCCACGTAGTTCTGAGATTCGGGGCAAAACCTAGGCCCCGAACCTACTCGGTATTAAATACTACTCCCAAAATATATATATAGTGCTCATAGTATAATATGCATGATTAATGGGCTAATTAAATCATGATAATCATAAACATGCTTGCTAATACATGAACTAACCATGAAGGTAAGGCTTGTGAGTCGGCCAAAAACATAATTCGTAAATCATGGGATTTATGCATACTTGTAGATCATACATATACTTTGAAAATCATAAAATCATAATGGGTATTTGATTAAATCCATATTTCAAATCATAAATCATGATGGGTTTATAAATATCAACAATTGAAATAAAGATCATAACTCGATTCATCATAGAACATGCTTAATTAGGCTTAATTTAGTAGAATTTGAAATCAATAAATTTATAATCAAAATACTGGTAGAGTCTGATCATTATTCAAAAAATATGACGTAAATCACGAAGGATAATAACTCATTAATAGATCATTAGAATTCCACAAGATTTAAGTTAAAACCCCATAAAATTTTTGATCAACTTTCATAAATTAGGAGAGATTGGGCATGGGTGTGAACAAAAACACCATGCATAACCTACATAGCTGGGGAGAATCAGATATCAGCACTCCTTGAAAGCCCAAAGGGAAATTGATGAAGAGCACCTTGAAGACTAGCTTGATCACCTCTAAACTTTTCTAAATTTTCTAACTTTGCATGGATGAGAATGAATAGGATAGGAGGGCTTAACCTATCTTATTACACTCAGAAAATAACTTAAAATGACATATTTTAGGACCTTAGAGCATAGGAATGAAAAAAACACACTTAATGAAAAACCCTAAAAATCTGCACTGGGTGAACTAACGCATACCAACGAGTCGTTGGAGGATACCAAGACTCATGGTATCCGTTCGTCATCTGCAGTACCAAATCCCTGATGTCAGATTCAACCCACGACTCTGTAAGACGAGTTGTCCTTTCATCCAATGGGTCATCACATCGTTCGTTGTTTGCCCCTTCCAGATACTGCACTGGTCCTTTCAATGAGCCCCACCACGAGTCGTTACATCTCACGACGGGTCGTGGGATGACCTGTTACATCCCCTAATGCTGAAGTCCAGTATCGAACATTGTTACAACTGAAAACTCGTTGTTCCAAATATCGGGTCGTTACATCACTTGTTGTTTCCACTATCACCAGATCTACACTTCCCGCGACTGCTTCTAATGGGTCATTGGTTGGACCAACGATCCGTTGGGTCGTCCGTCCTGCAACATTTTTCCAATTTTCAGCCAACTTCCATTTTTGATCTTGGGTCTATGTTACATCGCAAAATTTCTTTTTGATGATTATTTGATGGTTATATGTCATGTTAAGGAAATTATGGGTAGTATGTTGTCCGTAGGTGAGGAGGGAAACATGTGCAAAGGGAAAAGTGAAGAGTATGTGAAGTTTGTAAATAAGGGTAAATTTTAAATGGTCTTATCTCCAAACATATAATTATACAGAAGTCCCATAACCTATCAAATGAAAGGTACTTGAGTCTAATTTACAGTGAAAAAAACCGTTCGTCAATCGGAGTTCGTAGTAAAACGTTATGCTCGTTTGAAGACAGCACTGTTGGCTGGGAAAGCGCCCAAGCACGCGCTCGAGGGCATGTCGCACGGGCACCGCACATAGGAGCCACCCAGACCTTGGCCAGCCCGCCTATGTGAAATAAAATAGAGCTAGAAAGCTCATTTCTATGTTTTTAAAATCATATTGAGGCATGTATGATCCATTCAAAAGGGTTGGAAATACTTGGCATAAGCTTTAATCGTTAAGAATGGTTGAAGCAAACAAATGTAAAGAAAAAGGCGTAACTTTTATACGATTCTTGCCGTAGTTCTAAACCAGTATGAAGTCCCCTTAACGTGGGCACTGTAAGATGGTCCTTTGTAGTATACTGTATATGTGATGTTGAATATATGTTAAGATCTGGTCACTTAGTGAAATTGGTCGGAAATGCTAAGACGACGACATGTAATTGAACTTAAGCTAATAAGGTGACGCTATGTCGATTGAGGTTAAAACGAGCTTATTGAAATGACATTTTAATAATATTGTTAATCCCTCCTATATGTTTATTTTTTAAAGTTCTTAAGGTAAATAGTAGATTTTATGTTTTTCCTCTTTAAAGCTAAGTAAGCGGCATGTAGCAAATAAGCTAAATTGATACATGTTAACGGGGAAAGCGTGGCTAAGTTGAAAATTAGGCAAAGAGTTAAGTGCATATAATAATTGATGGAATAGTGAACACGAGGGTAAAGACTTGAGTGTAGAGTGAATAATTTTTTTCAAAGAAG
>JACEIK010004652.1:0-21978 GCA_018107945.1 Datura stramonium | reverse complement strand
CCGTACAATTTACATGAGAATGTACACACATTGTTGGACAAACAAGGCAAAAGCTATACGTTTGAGTATCAATTTGGCATATAAATATGCCCCTTATCACTCCCCCTTGGGAGAAGACCTCCACCTTCTGACTTTGAACAACTTCCTTCAACTTTACCAAAATCGGGTCCTCATCTTGTCTAGCTTTCACATCAATCACCGAGGAAGACTCTGATCTGTTCTGGACAACAACATCACCATCAGTCGAGTCAAGAAACCTCACTCCCAACCTAGCGAGTCGATACACATCTTTCACAAGCTTCCTCTTCCCCTAATCCACATGGAACACACTCTCCATAGAGAATCTGCTAAGTGCGTCCGCTACTACATTAGCCTTACAAAACTGGTAAAAGGACATTGATATCATAGTCCTTGAGTAGTTCAAACCACCTCCTTTGTCGAAGATTGAGATCCTTATGAGTGAACGCATATTGTAAGCTCTTATGGTCCGAAAACACATCCACGTGGATCACATACAAATAATGTCACCATATCTTCAATGCGAACACCACTGAGGCTAATTCATGATCATTGGTCGGGTAATTCTTCTCATGGACTTTCAACTGTCTAGAGGAATATGCTATCACTTTCCCATGTTGTATCAATACACACCCGAGTACGATTCTTGAAGTATCACAATACACCACGAAACCATCAGTACCCTACGGGAGAGTTAACACCGGTGCTGAAGTAAGTCGAGTCTTCAACTCTTAGAAGCTCTTTTCACAAGCCTCTGACCATTGGAACTTCACCTTCTTTTGGGTCAATTTTGTCAAAGGCGTTTCAATAGATGAAAAATCCTCAACAAATCTCTGATAGTATCCAGCTAAACCCAAGAAACTCCAACTCTCTAAAGGATTCACCGGTCTAGGCCAATTCTTCATCGCCTCTATTTTCTGAGAATCCACATTAATGCCCTCACTTGATACCACATGGACCAAAAATGATATGGAGTTCAACCAGAACCTGCACTTGCTTAACTTAGCATACAATTGGCGATCCTTAAGAGTCTAAAGCATTATTCTCAAATGAGCACCATGTTCCTCCTCGCTCCGAGAGTATATCAAGATGTAATAAATGAACACAATCACGTGTTATCCAAGTATGTCTTGAACACCCTGTTCATCAAGTTCATAAAGGCTGCAGGAGCATTCATTAATCCAAAAGACATAACTACAAACTCATAATTACCATACCGCGTCCTGAAGCCTGTCTTCGGGATATCGCACTCCCGAATTCTGAGCTGATGATACCTGGATCTGAGATCTATCTTTGAGAAACACTTGGCACCCTGAAGCTGGTCAAATAAATCATTTATCCTTGGTAGAGGATACTTGTTCTTGATGGTGACTTTGTTCAATTGCCGATAGACAATGCACATTCAAAGGGAACCATCCTCCTTTCGGACAAGTAAGACTGGTGCACCCCATGGAGACTTGCTCAGTCTAATGAAACCCTTATCAGGTCCTTCAACTGATCTTTCAACTCCTTTAGCTCAGCGGGAGCCATCTTATAAGGAGGGATAGATATAGGTTGCGTGTCGGGAAGAAGGTCAATATCAAAATCAATTTCCCTCTCGGGAGGAACACTTGGTAAATCATCTGGAAATTCTTCTAGGTACCCACGCACCATCAGAACTGACTGGATAGTTAGGGTCTCGGACTCAACATCCTTAACCCTAACTAGATGATACATAATAACTTTTGAGATCATCTTCCTGACCTTAAGATATGCTATAAAATAACCTACGGATATGACCAAACTACCCTTCCACTACAAGACTGACTCACCCGGAAAGCAGAACTCCACCGCACGGGTTCTACAATTAATAGAAGCATAACACGCATACAACCAATCCATTCCAAGAATAATATCAAAGTCGGTCATGGGTAACTCTACAAGGACTGCGGAGGTGACTTTATGCAATATAGTGATCGGGCATCCTCTATACACCCGCCTAGCTACAACCGAATCACCAATAGGAGTAGAAACTGAAAATGGTTATGACAGAGTCTAGGGACTAACTCCAAAGCTACTAGCAATATAAGGTGTCACAAAAGACAAGGTATCCCCTGGATCTAACAAAGCATAAGCATCAAGATGAAACACTTGCAACATACCAGTAACCACATCCGATGAAGTCTCCTGCTCCTGATGGGTCGCAAGGGAATAGACCCTGCTCTGACGCTGACCGCCAGCTGAACTAGTCAAGGCACCTTTCTGAGGGGGACGTGCTGCTGGAGAAGCTGAACTAGAAGCTGGCGTATGGGCTCCGCTGCCCCCTGATCTCGCCGAAGGGCAATCCCTAAGTTTGTGTCCGGGTTTGTCACACCCTAAACAAGCATCTACACCAACTAGGCACCTTCCTGGGTGATTCTTGTCGCACCCCACACAAGATGGGAAAGTGTGATTTATCTGCATGCCACCCTGGCCTCTCGAATCTAGAGTCCTTCTCCTTCGATCCCCTCGTGATCAAAATGGTGTACTGGATGATGATGGTGGTGGAACAAAAGACCTCTGTTGAGACTGCTGGTGCTGTCCACCCCCCAATTTAGCTTGAGAAATTCCATAATTGTCTATCCTGGCCCTCTTGGCCTGTCTCTGCCTCCGATACACTAACTCCATCTACTGGGCATGCAACACTATGCGGGGAAAATATATATCCCAATGCAACATGGTAATCCTACAATCCTTATCTAGGTAGTCCGCCACTCCATGCACAAATCGGCTCACTCGAGCCATCTGGTCTGCCACCAACTCTGGCGCATACTTGGATAAATGGATGAACTCTAGAGTGTACTCCTGAACTGACATATCACCCTTCTTTATATTTACAAACTCGGTCATACAGTTCCCTCATCTTACGAGGGAAGAACTAATATACAAAGGCCACATGAAATTTCTCCCAACCTATAGGGCCTGCCCCCACCGCCCTACCATCTCTCCATTTCTTGAACCATATATGCGCCACCCCTTTCAGCTGATAGGAGGCCAAATCAATGCACTCTCCATTTGTCACCCCCATAACCTGGGTGATCTTTAAAACATCATCGATGAGTTCATATGGGTCCTCATCTACCTTGGACCTAAGGAACTCCGACGGGTTCATCCTCGAGAAATCACTGACTTGAGCCGATGCCGCATTGCCATTCTGTAGAATATGCGCAACAACCTGCTGATTGACTTGAGCGGTCAACGCCTGCACAAGAATCTAGATAGCTGCCCGAAACGAAGCATGCACAACTAGCTATGGTGCCTGCTGCTCCTGAACTGGTGGGGCTTGCAGGTGCCCATTACCATTTCCATCCTTGTGGCCTTGACCATTCCCATTTCTCCTACCATTCATTCTTCAAGGAGCCATAATTTTGCAATCGCGAATAGCATGAATTAGAAGGATAGAAAGACTATTCATCGCACGACATAGATCATGAAATAAGGGAACATTTCCTAAATGTCTCATAGCCTCTTCATCATAAGTGTGGCGAGCTTCACACCCATGAAAAAGACTCTGCTTAACACGACTTTCAGACACCCTAGGAAACTTCAAACCTATGGCTTTGATACCAAATTTTTCACGACTCAAACATCGGACCAGATCATAACATGGGACAAGGAGCCTTGAGAGACTCCAAGTCAACCCATAGCATGAACATTCATCTAACTTCACAACACTTAAAGAGGAATACTGAACATACGATATATCAGCAACATAAACGTAACATAACATAACATGATAAGCGAAATGTACTAGAATTTCATGTCAGCTGAGTACTACAATTAGTCTAAAAGCCTCAATCATACCGGATGGGTTGATTAGACAACATCCCCAACTAACCCGAAAAAACTGAAATAAAAGAAACATTACTGACTGAACATATGACCTTCAGAACATGAGGACTCACGAAAATGGATGATAGCTAACTCTAAAATGGACTACTGATGGGAATGAGCCAAAGAGTCGGGTCTTGTATCATGAAACGATACAACATAGAAAGTATGCGGTCAGTACATGCAATGTACCAAATATGCTAGGTAAGTAAAACGGATATTTAAAATATACAAAAACTCATAAATGATCATAAGAGTAGGACAATATGCTCATAACATAAATAGCATACGATAACATAAGGCTCAAGGTTTTCAAAACATTAGTAATTTAATTGTAATCATAATCATAAGAGAAAAGCTTTATTGAACATGTCTTGATCCAATATACATAATCATAAACATGCATAAATCATGAGTAACAGTGGTAGATTCTACTAACCGACATACCGCAGATGAGCACACATGGAGCCCGACCTGTAACCCTAGTCGAGAGGACGTTCATACCTTGCCGAGGGTAGAACCATGAAGGATGTGATATCACCACGAAAAGGGCCCCGATAGGGCACGGGGACAGCCACAAGGAGTTCCATCATGTCCGATGGTGACACATAGTTCTGAGATTCAGAGCAGAACCTAGGCCACGAACCTACTCGGTGTTAAGTACTACTCCCAAAACATATAAAGTGATCATATTATAATATGCATGAGATTAATGGGCTATTTAAATCATGATAATCATAAACATGCTTGTAAATACGTGAACTAGCCATGAGGGTAAGGCCATGAGTTGGCCAAAATCATAATTCATAAATCATGGGATTGTCATGCCTTAGATCATACATATACTTTGAAAGTCATCAAATCATTATGGGTATTTTATTAAATCCATATTTCTAATCATAAATCATGATGGGTTTGTAAATATCAACAATTTAAGCAAAGATCATAACTCGATTCATTATAGAACCTACTTAATTAAGATTATTTTAGTAGAAATCGAAATCCAATATTTTATAATCAAAATAGTTGTAGAGTCTGATCATAATTCAAAAAAATATGATGTAAATCATGAAGGATAATAACCCATTAATAGATCATTAGAATTCCACAAGATTTAAGTTTAAACCCCATAAGATTTTGATCCAGCTTTCATAAATCAGGAGAGATTTGGCATGGGTGTGAACGAAAAAACCCATTCATAACCCACATACCCTGGGATTTATCCAAATATCAACACTCCTTGAAAGCCCAAAGGAAATTGATGAAGAACACCTTGAAGACTAACTGATCACCTCTAAACTTTCTAACTCTTCTAACTTTGCATGCATGAGAATGAATAGGCTAGGAGAGCTTAGCCTATCTTATTACAATAGAAAATAACTTAAAACAACATAGTTTAGGACCTTAGAGTGTAGGAATGATGAAAATACCCTTAATGAAAAACCCTAAAAAATCTACATTGGGTGAACTAATGGGCGTATCAACGAGTTGTTGGATCATCACGGCTCGTGGTATCCGTTCGTCATCTGCTACCGTCCTAATCTCAGATTCAACCCACGACTCTACAGGATGAGTCATCCTTTCATTCAACGAGTTCATCACATCATCCATTGTTTTTCCCCCTCCAGATCTGCACTGGTCCCTTCCAACGAGCCTCACCAGGACTCTTTACATCTCACGACGGGTCGTGGGATGACCCGATTACTTCTAATGTTGAAACCCAGTACCTACCACAGTTAAAAACAACGACTCCTTGTTCCCAACAACTATTCGTTACGTCACTCGTTGTTTTCCACCCAACTAGACCTACGCGCTTCCCACGACTGCTTCCAATGGGTCGTTGGTTGGACCAACGATCATTTGGGTCATCCGTCCTGCAACATTTTTCCAAGTTTTCAGCCAACTTCCATTTGTGATCCCAGGTATAATATTAGGCGCTTTTGGGGTATTACAATATATCCCCCTTGGAAACATTCTTCCCTAAATGTTGAAACAACCAGAAAGCGAGACATGGAATCATTACACTCATATAGTGATCATTCAAATCGAAAACTGACGGAATGACTATCTTCGATTCAAACCATATAGATGAACTAATTTCATGATTCACCTACACATCCATATACATAAAAGAAACTTGAACACTTGAACTGAACATGAAAACTAAATAGGTTTTAGGGAAAAATTGATACCTCAAGTTGGGCGAGCTAGTAAAAAAGTAAATGTGGGTTTGTAGCCATCATATCTGCTTCGCCCTTCCACGTAGCTCCTTCAATATGTTGATTTCTCCATAACACTTTAACTGAAGCTACTTCTTTGTTCCTTAGCCTCCGAACTTGACAATCCAATATTTCCACCGGAACCTCCTCAAAGCTAAGGCTGTCTCTAACACCAATACTGTCCACCGAGAAAACTAGAGCTGGATCACCTAAATACTTCTTCAAAAGTGATACATGAAACACAGGATGTACAACAGATAACTCCGAGGGCAACTTAATTCATACGCCACCTTGACAACTCTTCTCACAATCCGGTGCAGGCCGACATAGCGGGTACTAAGTTTCCCTTTCTTTCCAAACCACATACTCCCTTCATGGGAGACACCCTCAGAAATACACAATCATCGACTTCAAATTCTAAATTCTATTTTCTCACTCCGCATAAGACTTTTGGCGACTTTGGGTAGTTTTCAACCTGTCTCTTATCAACTAAACCTTCACCATTGCCTCATGAACTGAATTCATCCTATCATTGTCTTCTCATCAACCTCAGATCATCCAAATGGGTGATCACATCCTCCCACCCGAAAGCCTCGACGGTGCCATCTGATATAGCTATTGTTGTAGGCAAACTCCGATCAGGGGCAGTGATTATCCCAATAACCCATGATCAATCACACATGCCCTCAACATGCCCTCAACATGTCCTCAAGGTCTGGATTGTCTACTCCTCTTGACCCATCACTTGCAGTTGAAATGCTATGCGGAGCTTAACCCCCGTACCAAGCCCTATCACAGAAGCTGACCTCCAAAACTTGGGAATAAATTGAGTGCCTCGATCTAAAATGATGAATAAAGGCTTTCCATGCATTCGGACTAACTCCGGAAATATATTTTGGCATAATCCTCCACGAGTCCATGGTTTTAACGGGTAGAAAATGCATTAGCCTTGGTCAACCTGTCGACCACAACCCAAATGGAATCATACCATCAATGAGTACGAGGCCAATCCTGTTATGAAATCCATGTTGTCCTCTTTCTACTTCAAAGTAGGAATCTTGATATCTGAAATCGCCTACCGGCCTTTGATGCTAAACAGCACTTACTGATAGTTTGGACACTTGGCTGTGAAATCCTGCAATATCCTTCTTCATGCCATTCTAGCCAAATCGCATAAGTCACGGTACATCTTGGTGGCACCTCGATGGATAGAATACCTGGATCCATAGGCCTTATGCAACATCCGGCTCCTTAATCATCAACATCTAGAACACATAAAAGCGACCCTGGTACCGAAGCACACAATCTCCCCCTTGGGAGAAGACTCCTTCAACTTTGAACGGCTTCCTTCAACTTTAGCAAAATAGGGTCCTCATCTTGCCCAGCTTTCACATCAGTCACAAAGGACAACTCGATCCGTTCTGGACAGCAGCACCGCCATCAGTTGAGTCAGCAACCTCACTCCTAACCTAGCGAGTTGATGCACATCTTTCACCAGCTCCCTCTCCCCCTAATACACATGGGACACACTCTCCAATAGAGAGTCTGCTAGAGTGCTTCCTATTACATTAGCCTTACCCAGATAGTGAGACACTCTTATCGTAGTCCTTGAGTAGTTCCAACAACCACCTTTGTCGAGATTGAGATCCTTCTGAGTGAATACATATTGTAGAATCTTATGGTCGTAAACACATCCACATGGACCACATACGAGTAATGTCTCATATCTTCCAATGCGAACTCCACTTGCAGTAATTCAAGATCATGGATCAAGCAAATTCTTCTCATGGACTTTCAAATGTCTAGGGCATATGATATTACTTTCCCATTGCATCAATACACACCCGAGTCTTATTCTTCCAAGCATCACAATACACCACAAAACCATCAGTACCCTCCGGGAGGAGTTAACACCGGTCTTTGAAGTAAGTCAGTCTTCAAGCTCTTGGAAGCTCTTCACAAGCCTCCAACCATTGGAACAGCCTTCTTCTGAGACCGAATTTGGTCAAAGGCATTACAATAGATGAAAAACCCTCAACAAATCTCTATTAGCCACAGCTAAACCAAAGTGGTCTAGGCCAATTCTTAACTACCTCAATTTTATGAGAATCCACCTTGATGCCCTAACTTGATACCATATGGCCAAGAAATTCTACGGGTTCAACCAAAAATCACACTTTCTAAACTTAGCGAACAACTAGCGATATCTAAGAATCTGACACTATTCTCAAATGAGCGGCATGTTCCTCCTCGCTCCGAGTAAATCAAGATGTCATCAATAAACCAATCACGAACATATCTAAGTATAGCAGAAGACCCTATTCATCAAGTCCATAAAAAGATGCAGAAGCATTCGTTAGTCAAAGACATAACTACAAATGAATGAGCATACCGCATCTGAAGGCTTCTCTTCGGGATATCGCACTCCCAGGCTCTGAGATGGTGAAACCCGGATCTGAGATCTATCTTTGAGAAACACTTGGCACCCTGAAGTTGGTCAAACAAATCATCAATCCTTGGTAGAGGATACCTGTATACGGTGACTTTTTTTAATTGCGGATAGCCAATGCACATTTGAAGATTAATCCTTCTTTTGGATAAATAACACTAGTGCACCCCATGGAGACTTGCTCAGTCCTAATGAAACCCTTATCTAGAAAGGTCCTTCAACTGATCCTTCAACTTTTTTTTAGCTCGGATGGAGCCATCGTAAGGAGGATAGATATAGGCTACGTGTCCCTCTCGGAAGGAACACTAGGTAAATCATCTGGAAAAACTTCTGGTATCCACGCACCACCGGAGACCGGCTGGATAGTCAGGGTCTCAGCTCAACATCCTTAACCTAACTAGATGATACATACAACCTTTGGAGATCATCTTCTTGCCTTAAGATAGGAAATTAAGCGACCTACAGGCACTGACCGAACTACCCCTTCACTCAAGACTAACTCACCTGAAAAGCAAAACTCCACCCCACGGGTTCTATAATTAATAGAAGCATAACACGCATACAACCAATCATGCCAGAATAATATCAAGCCAATCATGGCTAACTCTACAGATCTACGGAGGTGACTTTATGCAATATAGTGATCAGGCATCCTCTATACACACTAGCTAAAACCAAATCACCAACAGTAGTAAAAACTAATAATGGTTCTGACAGAGTCTCGGGATTACTCAAGCTACTAGAAATATAAGTTTTCAAAGACAAAGGTATCCCCTGGATCTAATAAAGCATAAACTTATAAAAGATGAAACACTCATAACATACCAATAACCACATCGGCGAAGTCTCCTGCTCCTGACGGGTTGCAGGGCCTAGACAGGCTCAGCTCCTGACCGCCAGCTGAACAAGTCGAGCACCCTGCTGAAGGAGATTTGCTGCTTGGAGAGAATTTGAACTAGCGGCTAGCAACGGGCTCCGCCACCTCAGTCTGGTCTAAGGGCAATTCTGAGTCTGTGTCCGGGTTTCCACCGAACAAGCATCTACGCCAACTAGGTACCTTCCTTGGTGATTCTTGCCACACCCTACACAAATGGGAAGAGTGCGCTCTATCACGCATCTTGCCTTGACCTATCGAATGCGGAGCCCTGCTCCTCCAATCCCCCTCGTGATCAAAATGGTGTACTGGCTTATGATGATTGCTGGAACAAAAGACTTGTGCTGAGACTTCTGGCGTTGTCCACTCCCTAATCTGGCAGAAATTCCATAATTGTACAATCACAGCCCTCTTGGCCTCTCTCTACCTATATTACAGGCGACTCTATCACGCTGGGAATGCAACACTATGAGGGGAAAATCTATATCCCGATGCCGTATGGAGATCCTACAATCCTTATCTGAATTAGTCCGCCACTCTCTATGCACAAATCGGCTCACTCGAGCCACTTTCACTCTCTGCAACTATGGCGCATACTTGGATAAACGGGTGAACTCAAACATACTCTGACGACATATCACCCTGCTTCATATTTACAAACTCAGCTGCCTTCAGTTCCTCATCTCATGAGGGAAGAACCAATCAAGGCGCATGAAACTCCTCTGGTCTATAGGGCCTTCCCCGCTACCATCTCTCCATTGCTTGAACCATATATGGAGCCACCCCTTTTAGGCGATAGGAGGCCAAATCGCTTGCACACTCAATTTTCACCCCCATAACCTGGGTGATCTTTAAAATCTCATCGATGAATACATGCGGGTCCTCATCTACCTTGGAGCCGAGAACTTCGGCAGGTTCATCCTCAACAAATCTTTGCATTTCCATTACGCATATGTGCAACGACCTGCTAATTGGCCTTAGTGGTCAAGGCCTGCGCAAGCATCTAGATAGCTACTCGAAACTCAGCATGGGCAACTGGCTCTGGTGCCTGGTGCTCCACGAACTTGTGGGGCTTGCTAGTGTTCGTATCCCTTGCCATCCTCGTGGCCTTCACCATTCCCATTTCTCCTGCCATTCATTCTTCGAGGACCCATAATTCTGCATTCGCAAATAGAACGAATTAGAAGGATAGAAAGACTTTTCATCACACGACATAGATCCTTGAAAAGAAGGGAACATTTCCTAAACGTATCATTAGCCTCTTTGTCATAAGTTTGGTGTGCTTAACACCCATGAAAAAGACTCTACTTAACATATCTTTCAGACACCCTAGGACACTTCAAACCTATGGCTCTGATACAAAGTTTGTCACGACCCGAACATAGGACCGGATCATATCACGGGACAAGGAACCTCGAGAGACTCTAAGTCGACCCATGGCATGAACATTCATCTAACTTCACAACACTTAAATCGGAATCTTTGAACATACGATATATATCGGCAACATAAACGTAACATAACAAAACATGATAAGCGGAACGTACTAGAATTTCATATCAGTTAAGTACTACAATTAGTCTTAAAGCCTCTATCATACAAAATGGATTGATGGAAAGCATCCACCAACTAACCTGGCAAAACTGAAACAAAAGAAACATCAGCGGCGAACATATGGCCCTCGGAACATAAGGACTCACTAAAAGGGCTAATAACTAAACCTAAAATGGACTATTGATGGGAATGAGCCTGAGAGCCAGGTCCTATATCTTGAAATGATACAACATAGAAAGTATGCTGTCTGTACATGAAATGTACCGCGTATGCATGGTAAGTAAAGTACATTTAAAATATATGAAAACTCATAAATGATCAAAAAGGTAGGACAACATGCTCATAACATAAATAGAATAGAATAACATAAGGCTCAAGGTTTTCAAAACATTTCGTATTTCAGTCGTAATCATAATCCTTAAGAGAAAAGCACACTGAACATGTCTTGAAAATATACATAATTATAAACATGCATAAATTATGAGGAGGAACAATGGGACATTCTCATAACCGACATACCCCCATACGAGCACACATGGACCGCCTATAAGCCTAGTCGGGAGGGCGTTCGTACCTTGCCAAGGGTAGAACCATGAAAGGCATGATATCACCATGAAAAGGGCCCATTAGGTCCAGGGGACAGTCACAAGGGAGGTCCCATCATATCCTATGGTGGCACATAGTTCTAAGATTCGGAGTAGAACCAGGCCCACAAACCTACTCGGTGTTAAATACTACTCCCAAAAAATATATAGTGCTCATAGTATAATAAATGAGATTAATGCGCTAGTTAAATCATGATAATCATAAACATGCTTGTAAATACGTTAACTAGCTATGAGGGTAAGGCCCATGAGTTGGAAAAACATATATGATACACCCCGTAAGATTCCGGACACCTAGATGGCCTATTCCTCGCGTTGGTTAGCGTATTTGAAAGCCATACGTGTACAGAAAAAACGAGAGGAAAAGATCGGACGTGAAACCTGTCAGACCACCGCGGAAAGAGCCGGGGCAGAGCCCCTCACCGATGGCGCCGTGTCCACGGAGGCAGGGCCACCGCGTTGGCTCCGTGACACGTTGGGCCTGTCCAGGCCCAAGTATATAAAGCCCCCACTTTGGTTTTTATGTTCATTACTTATATTAAACTTCCAGAAAACGCAGCAAACTGAGAGAGACGAAGAGGGTGAATATATTATCGTTAGATTACGCTGCCAAACGTAGTCTAAATCTAAATTAACCTTAGGTACCGAGGTATTTAGCAGCAGCGAGCATTCCTATGGATTTGTTTCGTGAAATACGGCCAGGCCGAATCGTCGAGCTACCGGACTAAGGTAAGTAGAATTGCTCCAAACTAGTGTCTATGTGCTCCTAGCCGTAAAGTGAATACTCTCCCTTTTGGACCTCTGAATAAGCAAGTTTTCGACCGTCTTTTCGATAAGCCTAAGTTTAGGTTATAAATATATCAAAAGTGACGTCATCCTTCAGAATAGTGTTGTATTTAGTACTAATTGGCGTGTATATGAATGCAGTTGGGAGAAATAGCTGGGTGGCCGAGCCTCGTCCGACAGTCGGATAACTCGAGGTTAAAATAACAAATCAGTCTCCTCGGCAAGTTACAGAGGTTTTAGTCGTATAAATCATAGTAAACTCCGTAATTGAATTCTCGGAGTTGAATGCGCGAAGTATTGAGTAAGTTTAGTAAATCTGGGTTGCGTTGTCGTATCGAATTCAGTTCGAAAGATAGAAAAGCATGCGCCAAAGAGCGAGTTAGCATTCCAGATTCAGTATAGCCTATTGTATGATTAGCAAGCATGTTGTAGAATAAAAGAAAACAGATTTTCAGAATAAAAAGTTAGTAAAGTAAAATCAGACAGACGAGATAGTATTATGGCTACAGACTAGCCATTCAGACAGTTTTATGGCTACAGATTAGCCATTCAGACAGACGAGATATTGGCTACAGATTAGCCATTCAGACAAATAGTATCCTGGCTACAGATTAGCCAAACAGTTAAATAAAGATTACAGAATCAGTATAGTACAGAAGAGATCAGAATAGAAATCAGATTTGAGATAGTCTTTTTTAGTTGAACATGCTTGCTATTTATATGTGCTATTTGTTGGTGAGACTTGATGTGGTGTAAGGGCCCCTTATTGAGCGTCCTCGCCGCCCCTGGGTTGGTAATCGTGTCACCCACTGAGCGGGTGGGTCTACGTCCTCCAAGGAGTGGCATGCCGTCCCCAGCTTGGATGAAGATGGGATGAAGCTTTCCCCCATATCAGTCTGATCAGCACTACGGTACCGACAACCCTGTTAAGTTTGTGTCCAGGGTACTGTCAGTACAAATATTCCCTGTTGAGTTTGTGTCCAGGGGAACAGAATTTGCAGTCTCTGTTACAGATAGCCCTGTTGAGTTTGTGTCCATGGAAACAGACCCTATCTGTTACAGATACTGTACAGGATTCCTCCGGTTCCGGAACCTGGAAGTTATTTATATCGGAGGCTATGGCCCGGCGGAGATTCGGGGGCGATGAGGAGTTCCTAGTGAGCGGATGAGTGGGTGACTTATTTTTGGCTGCTTTTGACTTGGTAGAGGTATTTAGATTGTTTGCTTGCTTGGCACCATCCGGCTTATGGGGGTTGGTATAGGCTCTTGCTTGCTACTTGTATATCTATGTATGTGCTATATATTAGCTGACTAGGCGAGGAAGGCCGTCACGTCTACAGGTCGCCTCTGCCCCACCAGTACAGACAGCTTGATTCAGTGTATATTAGCTTCTTCAGATCCAATTATCTCCTGCCATACAGAATTGCTAGTTATGCTATCTATATTCAGTTGTTTTCCGTTATATTATTTCAGTTGCTTTGCATACTCAGTACCAAGGTACTGACGCCCGGTGGGCGCTGCATTACCTGCAGGTACTCATATACGAGGAGCGATCCCTCACAGCCAGCTATAGAGTCATCAGCTCCTGTCATCCGGAGTCTGATTTCCCGAGGTGTAGCTCTTTTCCTTTTGTTGTACAGTATGGGTAGGTCGGGGCGCTGTCCCGATCATTTCTATTGACTGCTCATAGAGGCTTGCAGATTGTATATGCTATCTCCCTGTGGTCAATTGAGCAGTCGTGTGAGGCCGTGCAGTTTGTTATAGTTGGTTTAGTATTTCTATTTATGTTGGCCGTGTTAGGGGCCATGGTTTGATAGTAGTGGTGACCTTGCCGGTCACGTAGCCTTTCAGTATTCATTCGTTAAGTTCAGATGACTAGACAGCATGGTGGCCTTGTCGGCCCGTATAGGTTCCTTGATATTAGAATGTTTCTGGTTGTGTTGATGCTCACAGGTGGCTAGGCCTAGTTGGCCGGAGGCTGTGTTTACAGCCGTTATATAGCCCCTTTGTTTCCAGGAACCTGAGATAGAGCTAGCCAGGCACCAGATGTGCCTAGGCCCATCTCGGTTAGTAGTCCGGGTCCTTCTAGGGCACCAGGTGCCAGTCATACCCCCAGGGCGGGGCGTGACAAACTTGGTATCAGATCCAGGTCGTGTCCCAGGGAGTCTGCAAGCCGTGCTAAGTAGAATCTAATCTATGGATGTGTTGTGCACCCGCACATACTCTAGGCAGGAGGCTGCGAGCATGATAGAGATGAATTTACTCTTCTTTCAGTCAGTCGTGCTATAGAGCGGTACAGTATAGGGTTGAGTCCCTGAAACTTATCAAATTCTTTGTCTACAGATAAGAATGGCAGATCAGCGACACCCTGCCACAGGCACAAGACTAGACACAGCAGCAGGAGAAGGCACCGGAAGGATGCCTCGGGTTCGGTTAGAGTCAGCCCGATCTTAGGGCGATATAGAGAAACTTCATCACAGCCCTCTCAGCAGTCCCCCTCACATCAGGAGCCGTTGGGCACTACACCGCCCTCGATAGCTCTTATACCTTCGCCATCAGATCAGGAGGTTCGTAGCGCATGTAGTTATGTTGGCACAAATGATGGCTACACAGCGCCAGTCAGCGCCACCTGAAGCAGCAGAGTCTTCAGGTGGGTCAGGCGGTTCCAGGGTCAGGGGTTTTTGGCACTGGGTCCCCACAGTTTACAGGGTCGGTCAGGCAGAGGACCCTCAGGACTTCTAGATCAGATGCGAGGATTTTCCGGGTTATGCACATGTGACCCCTTCAAGTCGATGGGAAGCTGGCGGTATTTCGGTTACGGGACATAGCATGTATTGTGGTACGAGAGTTGGGAAAGGTCCCGAGGAGGAGATGTTGCCCCTCCCGACCTGGACGAGAGCTTCTCGGAGGCCTTCCCTGGACCGTTACTTGCCCCGAGAGATTCGGCAGGCCGGATGGACCAGTTTTGCATCTGGAGCGAGGGCGAGGCGTACGCAGTATGCTTTACGGTTTGACTCCTTAGCCCGCTATGCTCTAGCATTGATACTAAGCCAGCTAGAGTTCACAGATTTATTATGGTCTGAACCCGGAATATACTGAGGCATGTGGCGACTACGTTACGAGGATATGGATATCGCCCGAGTACAGGCCTTTGCTCAGACCGTTGAGGGTCTTAGACAGCGGCAACAGAGTAGTAGATAGACCAGTCAGGAACAGCGCCGCAGGGCAAAATCAGACGAGATGCAAGGGAGGTTCATAGAGGACCCAGGCCTCGACACTATCGAGACGAGATCCCCTAGACCCCCACCTCCACCACAGCAGCAGCAGCGAGGTAGATCTGCTCGTCGAGGGTAGTCAGATCCTGGTGGCAGTTCTAGAACAGTAGATTCCCACGCAGCAGAGAAGGGGAGAGCAGAGAAAGGTTTACACCCTCACTGCCCTTGTACAGTCGACCACACCCCGGAGCTAGTAGATATGGCTCCACTTCGGATGTTATATTTGCAGGAAGGAGGGGCACCAGATGAGAGATTGTCCGACTAGGGCAGGAGGGCAGAGACAGTCAGGACAGGGGATCCGCAGGGCCACGATCTCCAGCAGCCTCGGCAGGGCTTAGGCCCTCAGGTTCGGCAGGCAGAGGCCGAGGTAGATCAGGAGCCTCCAGTTCAGTACGGGCTCAAACCGTACTTATGCACTACCAAGGAACATGACTCGGAAGAGGCGTCTCCGGATGTAATGTACGTACGATGACTACTGTTCATGCCCTGCTTATGTATTGATTATCAGGATCCACTCTGTCATATATTACCCCATTTGTGGCACGAAAGTTCAATATTGCACCAGAATTATTACGGCAGCCCTTTTCAGTATCCACACCCATCGGTGACTCTATTGTAGCTAGAAGAATTTACCGGGTGTCTGATGAAGGTTGCTGATCGCCAGACTACTATAGATCTGGTAGAATTAGAAATGATAGATTTCGATGCCATAATGGGTATGGATTGCCTAGTGCCGTCTTCTGCCAATGTAGAATGTTGGACCAAGACGAGGTCCGATTCCACTTTCCAGGTGAGGCAGTGCGGGAGTGGAAGGCAGCATAGCTACGCCAAAGGTAGGTTTTATTTCCTACCTTCAGGCGAGTGATAACTAAGGGTTATATTTACCACTAGTCAGAGTTCGGGATGTCGAGCAGAATCCCGACACTCCAATCTGTTCTGGTGGTGAACGGGTTCCCTGATGTCTTCCAGATGAGTTACCTGGTATTCCCCCAGAAGAGAAATAGATTTTTGCTATTGAGTTGTTGCAGTGCTCGGCCTATATTAATTCCTCCCTATCGTATGGCTCCTGCAGAACTTAGAGTTAAAGGGCAGCTGAAGATTTGCTAGACAAAGGTTTCATCAGGACAGTACGTCACCATGGGGTGCGCTAGTTCTATTTGTGAGAAGAAAGATGGCTCCCTCTTCATGTGCATAGATTATCGGCAGGTTGAATAAAGTTACAGTGAAGAACAAGTACCCGCTTCCCAGAATAGATGATTTATTTGATCAGTACAGGGAGCCAGATACTTTTCCAAGTTTGACTTGCGGTCGGATATCATCAGGTTCAGTATGTGAAGAGATATTCCCAAACGGCATTCAGAACCCGATATGGACACTTTGAATTTCAGATTATGTCTTTTTGGGTTGACGAATGCCCCAGCAATATTTATGGACCTGATATGAATAGTATTTTCAGACCATACCTGGACACCAATTCATGATAGTATTTATTGATGATATTCTGGTGTATTCTCGTTCTGAAGCAGATCACCGGACTCATTTACGGACAGTGCTCCAGATTCTCAGGGACCGCCAGTTATATGCCAAGTTCGCTAAGTGTGAATTCTGGCTTAGCTCAGTAGCCTTTTGGGGCACATTGTGTCGGTCTTGTATACAGGTGACACGCAGAAAATAAAAGCAGTCAAATCATGGCCTAGGCCTACCACTCCGACTGAAGTCCGTAGTTTTCTAGGATTAGCGGGTTATTACCGGGAGGTTTGTTGAAGGGTTCACCGACTATAGCGGCCTCACGACAAACTGACTGACGCAGAAAGCAACAAAGTTTCAGTGGACAGAGGCATGCGAGCAGAGCTTCCAAGAACTGAAAGATAGATTAACCTCCGCCCCAGTGCTAACATTGCCGAAAGGTATAGAAGGCTATTCGGTGTATTGCAGCATCGGGCGTGAGGTTGGGTTGTGTGTTGATGCAGCATGGTAAAGTGATTGCATATGCTTCCAGACAGCTAAGAAACACGAGAAGAATTACCCTACCACGACCTGGAGTTAGCCGCAGTGATCCACGCCTTGAAAATGTGGAGACATTACTTGTATGGCATCCATGTGAATATTTTCATAGATCATAAGAGCCTACAGATATATCTTCCTGCGGAGGGAGTTGAATCTGCGACAACGTCGCTGGTTGGAATTGCTAAAAGATTATGACATTGGATATTCTGTGCCACCCGGGAAGAGCCAATGTTTGTAACTTGAATGCTCCCAGTCGTAAGTCCATGGGAAGTTTGGCGTATTTGCACCCCGAGCAGGCGGGAATTGGTCGGGGAGATACATCAGTTAGCTAGCCTAGCCGTTGGTAGCAGAAATAGAGGACAACAGAGTAGTAATTTAGAATACCGCTGTGTCATCATGGTGTGGAAGTAAAGGAACGGCAATATGAAGATCCCTAACCTGATGGGTCAGGAGACCCTCAAGAATTAAATATCTATCCCTTTCATCACACTTGCCTCAAGACATCTCTAATAATCTGTCACGCCCCTGCCAGGGGTTATGACTAGCACCTGGTGCCCTAAGAGACCTGGACTACTAACTGGTGGGCTAGGCATCTGGTGCCTGGCTAGCTCTATCTCATTCACGCAAACAAAGGGCTATATAACGGCTATGTAAACACAGCCTCCGGCCAACTGGGCCTATAGCCACCTGCGAATGTATCAACAGCTAACCAGAAACATTCTAATACCAGGGAACCTATGCGGGCCGACAAGGCCACCATGCTGTCTAGTCATCTGAAACTTAACAAAAAAGTAGTAAGGCTACGTGACGGCAAGACCACTCTTTTAACTATGGCCCCACGGCCAACATGAGAACAGAAATGCTAAACAGCTATACAACTGCACGGCCTCACACGACGGCTCAATAGCAGACACGGGGAGATAATATACAATACACCCAGCCTCTATGAGTAACAATAGAAATGCATTAGGACAGGGCAACGACCTACCCATACTGTACATCATTAAGGAAAAGAGCTACACCTCTGATTATCAAACTCCAGATGACAGGAGCTGATGACTCAATAGCTGGCTGGAATCACGAGGGATCGCCTCCTCGTCTACTGAGTACCTACAGGCAAGTAATGCAGCGCCTGGGGCGTCGGTACCGCTAATTACTGAGTATGCAAAAGCAACTGAAATAATACAACTGAATACAACAACAACTAGCAAATGCTGTATAGCAGGAGATAACTGAATCTGAAGAAGCTGGTATAAACTGAATCATGCTTTCTTTACTGAGTAGGGCAGTGGCGTACCTGTAAATGCGATGGCCTGCTTTAATCTAGTAGCTAGTATATAGCACATAAATAGATATACAAGTAGCAAGCAAGAGCCAATACCAACCCCCATAAGCCGGATGGCGCGAAGCAAGCAAACAATCCTATATGCCACTTACCCGGGTCAAAACCAGCCAAAAATAAGTCACTCCACTCATCTGCTCACTGGGAGCTCCTCTACCAAGCCCTGGGTCTCGGCTCGGGCCTTGGATTCCGATATAAGTAACCGTGTCCTAGTCGGAGGACTCCTGTATGAGTGTGCACAGCGGATAGGGTCTGGTTCCCAGGAACACTCAACAGGGCTGCAGAAACGAGGAGACTGTACCTGGATCCCCGGAACACTCAACAGGGTATATCTGTACTGGACAGTACCACATGGACACATACTCAACAGGGTTGTCGGTACTGTAATGCTGATCGAACGGATATGGAAAGCTTCATCCCATCTTCGTCCAAGATGGGGACGGCATCACCACCCCCTTGGAGTGACGTAAACCCACCCGCTCAGTGGGCGACACGATTACCAACCCAGGGGCTGAGATGCTCAATAAGGGCCCTCACGCCACATCAAGTCTCAACAAACAAATAGCACATATAAATAGCAAGCATGTATAACTGAAAAGACTATCTGAAATCTAATTGCTTATTCACAGTCTCTTTCTGTATTATACTGATTCTTTACTAGATTATACTGATTCTGAAATCTTTCTTTAAAAGTTGGCTAATCTGTAGCCAGGATACTATCTGTCTGAATGGCTAATCTGTAGCCAATATCTCATCCGTCTGAATGGCTAGTCTGTAGCCATAAAACTGTCTGTCTATCTGATTTCACTTTACTAAATTTATTCTGAAAATCTGTTTCTTTTTATTCTACAACATGCTTGCTAATCATACAGTAGGCTATACTAAATCTGGAATGCTAACTCGCCCTTTGGCACATGCTTTTCTATTTTTTCGAGCGAATTCAATACGACAACGCAACCCAGATTTACTAAACTTACTCAATACTCAGCATTCAACTTCGAGAATTCTATTACGGAGTTCACTGAATTATGCTAGGCTAGAGTTAGTAACTTGCCGAAGGAAATGGCTTTACATACCTTTACATCGAGTTATCCGACTTTCGAATGAGGCTCGATCGATTACTCAGCTAATTCTCCCAACTGCATTCATATACACGTCAATTAGTACTAAATACAACACTATTCTAAAAGGCAGCGTCCTTTGATATATTATAGCCTAAACTTGGAAACTTATCGAAAGACGGTCGAAAACTCGCTATTTTTCAGAAGTCCAGAAGGGAGAAGTATTTCACTTTACGGCTAGGAGCACATAGACACTAGTTTGGAGCAATTCTACTTACCTTAGTCCGGTAGCTCGACGATTCGTGGCCGTATTTAGTGAAAAAATCCTGCAAAGGAATGCTCCCTGCTGCTAAATATCTCAGTACCTGAGGTTAATTTAGGTTTGGACTACGTTTGGCGGCGCAATTGAACGATAATATATCATCCCCTTCGTCTCTCTCTCTGTTTCTCTACGTTTCTGTCAATTATCAATGAAATATATCACTTTAAAACCGACTTGGCGCTTGTCCGATCTTTCCCGGGCACTACGCGTGTATGGCTTTCAAACACTCTTAACCATTACGCGAATAGGCCATCTATGTACCAGGAATTTACGGGGTGTAACATTCTCCCCCCCCCTTAAGAACATTCGTCCTCGAATGAAATCTTCTATCTAGAGGACCTCTCAACTTACTCAACTTATTACTTAGGAAAATTTCAGCGAGTTTCCTACCAATATGGACTATCCCAAAACCTGAAGCAGAAAAGTCCAATAAGGTACTCAACACAATACTATAAGATTCACTTGATAGCTAACCATCAAATCTTTCTCATTATACATATACAACCATAAGGTACTGCATAAGTAATACAGACATACCTGTCGCATGACTAGGCCTGGAATAAGTGAGGATATCTAGATTTCTTATCTTCCTCCGCACCCACGTCATCTCCTCTTTTCGGTTCCTGTTAAATACAATACTTTGATAGACGCAATATCTTTAGTTCTCAATCTGCAAATCTGTCTGTCTAGGATAGCCTGCAGACCTCTTCGTAGGCCAGCTCTTCTGTAACCTGGATATCCTGGACCGGGACTGCTCTTGACGGGTCTCCTAAGAAATTCCTGAGCATGGATACATGGAAGACTGGTTGAACAGGGCCAGCTCTTCTGTAACCTGGATATCCTAGACCGGGACTGCTCTTGACGGGTCTCCTAAGCATTTCCTTAGCATGGATACATGAAAGACTGGATGAACAAATTCTAATTCTGGAGGAAAGTTCAACTCATACGCCACATGGCCTATCCTTCGACGAATCTGATACGGCCCAACAAATCTTGGGCTGAGCTTACTTTTCTTGCTGAATCTCATCACCCCTTTCATCGGAGACACTTTCAAAAATACCCATTCATTCACAACAAACTCCAGGTTTCTGCGCCGCACATCTGCATATGACTTTTGGCGGCTCTGTGCAGTCAGTAGGCGTTCTCTGTTAAGATTTACCTTCTCTTCTGACTGCTGAACAATGTCTGGCCCAACCAACGCTGATTCCCCTATTTCAAACCAGCCAACCGATGATCTGCATTTTTGCCCGTATAAAGCCTCGAAAGGCGCCATTTGGATAGCTGAGTGATATCTATTATTATAGGCAAACTCGATTAGGGGCAAATGTTCATCCCAGCTACCACCAAAATCTAGCACACACACTCGTAACATGTCTTCGAGCATCTGAATGGTGCGTTCAGCCTGTCCATCTGTCTGAGGGTGGAATGCGGTGCTCAAATTAATCTGCATACCCAGAACTCTCTGAAACGATTGCCAAAATTTAGCCATAAACTGTGCTCCTCTGTCTGAAATAATTGATACTGGCACTCCGTGCAATCTGACTATTTCTCGGATATACAACTCGACATAATCTTCGGCCGAGAAAGTAGTTCTCACAGGCAGGAAATGAGCTGATT
>JACEIK010004651.1:67248-80350 GCA_018107945.1 Datura stramonium | reverse complement strand
ATATAAAGCAGGTTTCACCCAATGTACAATTTCACTTATGATTATCAGATTTAAGCTTTGGGTCATTCGACTCAGTTATGTTCAGATCATGATTTCTGAAAAATATCATGCAAGCCCTACGCTCAAATTCTTATCTTGATTATGTTTCATATTATGAGTTTTACTTACCTTGCATACTCAGTACATTCCACATACTGACCGCATACTCTATGTTGTATAGTTTTATGATATAGTCTCCAATCTTCAGACTCAGCCCCGTCACTATCCAGTTTTTGGAGTTAGCATCTAGTCCCTATTGGTGATTCCTCATCTATCGAGGGCCCCTCTTACATTCAGTTATGTTTACTTATTTTCAGTTTCATACTTATTGAGTTAGTGGGGGTCTTGTTCCATCAACTCATCAAAATTAGAGGCTTTTCAGATAATAGATTGTATTCAGCTTCAGACTTATGTTGTATATGCAGATTGTTATGTGATGTTCAGATTTCCTCCTTGTTTATTATGTTAAGTCTTCTGCTTCACTTGATTGAGTTAGATATATGTTCATTCCATGGGTTGACTTGGAGTCTTTCGGGGCTCTTTGTTCCGTGTCTCGATCCGAGCCTATGTTCGAGTCGTGAGAAACTAGGAGGACATACAGTTGTTGATCCTCCAGCACCTATTATAACTTCAGGTGTATGAGAGGGAGGATATTTTGTGAAATAATTTTGGATGTTAACCAGAGTTGTGGCAATTAAAAATTAGCTGTTGGAGTCGATAATCGGATCCAAGGGAAATACTTGTGAGAGCTCTAGGACCCTAAGTTTTTGATCTTAAGTCCTCCTATCTTTACTAGATCAGACCCGGATGAGGACCCCTTGGTTTTCATTGATGAGATATATGGAAATACTGTGTATTATGCGGGCTACGTTAATAGAGGTAGTAGAGTTGGCATCATTTGAAGTACGAAAAGTGGTTATCCTATGGTTTGAATATTGGGAGCGACCAAGGGGAGCTAACGCACCTCTAACTGAATGGGAGGAATTGTGAAAAGTTCTCATGGATTAGTAATTGCCATGGTAACATCGACATATTCAAGATAACTAGTTTTTGCACCTAGAATAGGGTAGTATGAGTGTTCACAAATATATCCTCAGGTTCAATTCCTCGGCCTGATATGCTCCAGACATGGTGTGAAATATGAGCGATAATGTCCATCGAATTGTATAAGGCTTAGGACCCTATCTAATCCAAGAATATTTGGAGTTAACTACCTGAAGAGATATGACTATTTCTTAGAAGGAAGAATTGATTCAATGTTTCCCAAGTACCTATATTCAATTTCTACTTTTTTCCCTAGATCAGAATTTTGTTTTTTAGCACTCATTTTCAAGACCGGCAATAATAGGCCATGGTAAAAGCAAGGGTAAGAGAGCAGCTTAAGGTTTGATACATTCTTCACACTGATCCTATATCATAAGTTGTGAATGGAAAAGTGATATTGGAGTTAATAATTACTCCCGTGATAGTGTAATAATTTTCTTACGGTTAGAAAAGTTCACCGGTTATGTGGTGTCAAGGAATTCATACCTCATGTTAGATAAATAGATTGAGTTGAGAGAATGAGTTTTTTATGAATATATGGAGTATACATTTACGACAAAAGACAAGGAAAAGTTAAAGGTAATATGGCCAAGCTACATCTACAATGTATAACCCTCATTCGAGGACAAATGATTTTAAGGGGGGGAGGATGTTACACCCCGGTAATTTTTCTTGTGATTATTTGATGCTTGATTTTAGGTGAGGAGGGAATATGTGAAGTTAATAGTTAAACATCAACTTTAAATGACTATATCTCCTGAATACAATGAGTTAGAACCCCCACAACCTATTGAATTTATTTTGTAAAACATTAAATGGCTTGTCAATTAGAGTTCAGAGTAAGAAGCTATAGGCATTTTACGGTGGCACTATTGCGCAGTAACGTGGCCACCGGTCAAATACCCTTTATCTTTTAAGTTTTGTTCTATGAGATCATTTTCAGCTTTTCCAGATTTGAGGTGCTTGCTTACTCTCTGGAATCCTCTCTCTTTTCCAGTATCAAAGTCTAAGAAACTAAGAGGAATCCCTCAAGAAAGTACCATCAAAATTCAAGCAAAATTTGATGGAAGTGAAGGCAACGTTGTGGTGAAGTTGTTGCTTCCTTGTAGCTTCATTTTGGCAGTGTTGTTGCTGCTTGTTTGGGACTATTTTGAACTAAAGTTGTACTCCATCTTAGTAGTAATTGCTCATAATAAAGAGCAAGTAACTTACCCTAGTTTCAAATCTCTAATAAGTCTATGGAATTTTTGAAGGAAAACTAGAAGAAAGTTATGGTTTTTATGTTGACTTGTTGTAGTTGTTGTGCTATTATGGTGCTGCGTTTTGGGCAGCATGATTGTTGAGTTATTGGGAAGTGATTTGGAGGAAAATATTCCTATTATATACAAGTATATTCTAATGCAAAGGGTATGTATTTCTAATTGCTAAACTTGCCTAAAAATCCTTGCTAAAGCTAGAAGTTGGAGGCTATGTTGGACTGCCATTGTTGGTATGTTGTTGTAGAAGTTCTGCTCGTTTTTAAAGGTTGGAACAGCTGTGTTTTTCTGAGAATATTACTATATATTTGTGGGAGTTTTTCATGATAAAAGTGAGGTAATTTCCTACTTCTATTTTCCCTCAAATTTGTAGAAACAAGTTGAAGTAAGAAATGCTAAATGTTTCCTTATTTGTTCTTGTTGTGACTGCCTATTGATCTAACGTTTTAGCTGGATAAGTTGGCTTGAAATAGCCTTATTACCTTGTGATACACTCAAGTAATTTAAGGGGATAAGTTCTGATTGTTGAAAGAAACAAATGACATAAGAAAGCTCGCCGAAAAAAAGGCTATGTAAGGCGTCCTTTGTTTCATTATTTTCAAGCACTAATTTGTGCCGAGGATGAATCCAGCATTCCACTGTACTTAAGATTATGTAGTAGCATATTGTGTTTCATCACAATTGTTAGAATAACTTGATATTAAGTTAGGTATTTTCTAAAGATTTGGAACACATGAATTTAAAGTGAAGAGGGCAATTGCCTTCGATTATGGTCATAGTTGTAAATTGAGTCTGAAGTTCCCCTTAGTGTGGGCACTGTGAGCTGTTCCTTTACATTATGTTATGTTTTTTTTGGTGTCAAAGGTGTTTCAGATTATGTTTTCTAAGGAAATTGGTAAAGATGGCAAGACGATGACACGCGTACGAACCTAATATTCGAAATGGGTTTTAACTCAATAAGGGATAACGAGGGTAACAAAATGGAATTGCCTTACAATAGTTAAATACCCTTTTATATGCATGTTTTAAGGTATCTGGGGCCATGAGAAGGTCCCTGATCCCTTTCCCTTAAGCTAAGCGACTAATTAACATGTTTCTTAATTAACCGATACGTTAAACTTGGAAAATAGAACTCGAATGTGTAAACTATTGATATTTCTAAAGAACCATCTATATAGGCAGGTTATACACAGTATCTTGATATTAACAGGTTAAATGAAAACTATAATATATGTATATGTTTATTCTTATGTTTAAGTTACGCGCTAAGGCTGCAAGGATTGCCTTTAGAAAATCACAATATGTTTATTAGAGCTCTTGAGTTATCTAGACCTCCTAAGAATTGTTTAAGGCTTTAGGTAGACATGTTTCATGTTCTTTGAAAGTTTTATATGTGTAAGAAAGTTAACACAAGTGTAAAAGCTGAGGCGCTAGTAGAAAAGGAGAGATAAGAGTAAATGTTAGACCTTTTAAGGTAATATGTGAGTTATATGCTCTTTGTCTGTAGTTGATTTCAAGAACCTTTGGACGACGTTAAAATATGAGCAAGACGAGGTTTAAGAGATAAGGTTGGATATTAGGTAAAAAAGGTAAGTGCATATAAGCATTGCTAGAATAGTGAACATGAGAGTAAATAGTTAAGTAGGGAATGATGAATCCTGTTTGGAAAAGAAGTTAAGATAAATACAGAAAATAAAGCTAAAGGTTGTTAACTTAGATGATAAGGGTTACGATTGTGAATGAGTAGGCAAATGGCTAGCAAGATTTACCCTGTTCTAAAGACGTTTAGCAAAAGAGTTATAAATAAAGTTGTTAGTGTTCAGTTTGTGTTAAGTTGATGCATGAAAGGCCAGTAAAGTGTTAACTTCTTATGAAATGATTAGAATTGAATATTTTTGAGATAGTGACTCAAGTTAAAGAGAAGTTCTTTGCCGTACTTTTTATAAAATTATCTTTGATTATGTCCTAAGAGTTGGATTATTTTTTTCAAGTTTTAAAGGATTTTTCCTGGAAGTCTCTAAACTATTTATAATGTCGCTAAGCTTTCCTAAGTTCCTCATATATTGTTCAGTTTCACACGAGCAATTCCTATGTCGTCTAAAGCACGAATATAAGTCTTTATTTATCTTAAGGCATCCCCTAGAAAGTTTTCTAGCGTTTTCATATTAAAGAGCTCCAAGTTTGAGATATGCGAGGTATGTCTTCTTGTTCATAAGTTACGTTGAGATGTGATATGATGTCCAATGAATGAGGTATGCTCACAATTCTTTATATGAAAGTATGAAAGTCAAACGAGTATAAGCATGAAAAGAATGTTAAGATTGTTAATAGAAAACGTTAAGTTAAGCTATTCCTCCCTAATCCTCGTGGTAAAGTTTCTAGGAGAATTTTAAAATCATGAATGTGTTTCTACACATTCTTTATGATATTCTATTCGTAGGAACTTCCCTAGAATTAATTCATAGTATATGTATGTATTTAAATGCTAAATGAAAGACCTATATGTGTATGGCATAATTGTGGTGTTTGGGGTCGTGGTGAGAACTTACACATGCTATAGTTATTGAGTCAACATATTTCATGGTTGTCAGTATACAGATAGACTCTGTATGAGCCCTATCGGCTCCATTTATGATTGTGATTAAGATTTATTTTTGTTTTACCCCGATATGGTATATCGGTTAGAGATATATTTATTTTACCCCGGTATAGTACACCGGCTGGAGATATTTTTATTTTACCCCGGTATGATACACTGGATGGAGATTTTTTTATTTTACCCCAATTTGGTATACTAGATGGAGATATTTTTTTGACCTTGGTGTGGTACACTGACTGGAGATATTTTTATTTTACCCCAGTGTGGTACACCGGCTGGACAAATTTTATACATGGATTTATGGTTTGCTGGTCGCTGACATTACAATTATTATTTCTTTCTTGTGCATTACATAATTGCATTTTCATCTCATTATAGAGTTATTATCAGGTTTCAGTTTCTAGGATTCAAGGTCTGTACTATTCCTTATTCCTGGTTCAGTTATCTTGAGTTCACTAATATTATAGTAAGTTGTTATCAATTACAGGTTGCAGAGTTCCAAGTTATCTCTATCCTTTATAGGTTTATGTGCTAATTCAGTTATTACAGGATTGTTATCTCATGATTATAGTTTCATCCTTACATACCAGTACATTTCATTCATATTGACGTCCCCTCACCTTGGGATCTGCATTCGTGTCGTAGGTGCAGGTAGAGGCTGGGATTACCAGTTGCAGTAGCAGTTTGTGAGATCAACGGATGTGTTGGTATGCTCCTTTCTTCCTGGAGCTAGGGCTTAGTTATTTGAGCTTGAGTTTTGAGTTATAGTTACGGGTATTTCGAAGCCCTATTCCAACCATTAGTTTAGTTTACTCATTAGAGGTTTTGTGGACTTAGTATGTATAGTATTATTTAGTTTATGGCCTTATCGGTTTTCCGTTGTTTGGTTTAGCATTTTCATGGCCTTATCAGCGTTTCAGTTATTTATTTTTGGTTGTTGAGACCTTATGGGTCCAGATGATTACTCCAGTTGATTGTGACAGGTGGCCTTGAAGGCCTAAATGTTACAGTTACAGATGCTAAATAGTCGGCTTCCCGGTCAGTCAGGTATCGGGAGCCAGCCGCGCCCTCCCGCAGTTTTAGGGTATGACAGACTTGGTATTAGAGCGAAGTTGTATCCTAGGGAGTCTACAAGCCGTTTCTAGTAGAGTCTTACTTATGAGTATGTTGTGCTCCATACTTATAATCAGGAGGCTATTGGGAATTTAGGAGTTGTTTCACTTTGTTCATTAATAGATTGTGCTATATAGAAAAAATGTATGCTATGTCTGAAATCTACAACATGCCTATTTTTAGAATTCGCCTTCAGTAAGGCAGATGGCTATGAGATTTATTAGCACTGATATAGTAGAGGGTTTTAGTTGTCCTCTTGTCTATCGGAGAAATATATTAGAGGGCCGAAGTGAGTTTCCCACACCTTGTGCCATAGTTCTTTCATGTTTTGGTCGGAGCCATTGTGGAAAAACGGATTCAGCCCTTCCTCTTGTCCCAGTACTTGTGGATCCAGGAGGACATATAATTGTTGATCTTCTAGCACCTATTATTACTGAAGGTGTATGAAAGGGAGGAGATTTTGGGAAAGCATTTTGGATGTTAACCCAAGTTGTGGCGATTAAAAATCAGCAGTTGGAGTCGATAACAGGATCCAGGGGAAACTCTTCTGAGAGTTCTAGGGCCCCTATGTTTTTGAGATTAAGTCCTCCATTCTTTACTAGATCAAACCCGAACGAGGACCTGCTAGTTTTCATTGATGAGATATATGGAATACTGTGTATTATGCGGGTTACGGGAATAAAGGTAGTGAAGTTGGCATCATTTACGGTACGAAAAATGGTTATCCTATGGCTTTAATGTTGGGAGTGACCCAGAGGAGCTAATGCACCTCCAATTGAATGGGAGGAATTCTAAAAGGTTTTCATGGATTAGTACTTGCCATGGGAACATCGACAGATTCAAGCTAACTAGTTTTTGCACCTAGAATAGGGAAGCATGAGTATTCATGAATATAACTATAGGTTCAATTCCCCGGCCCGGTATGCTCCAAAATGGTGTGAAATATCATCAATAATGTCCATCGCATTGTATCAGGTTTAGGACCCTACTGGTCCGAGAATATTTGGAGGTAACTACCTGAAGAGATATGACTATTGCTTAGAAGGAAGATTTGATTCAACGTCTCCCAAGTACTGATATTCAATTTCTACTTTTTTCCTAGATTAGAATATAGTTTTTTTTAGAACTCATTTTCAAGACCGGCAATAACAGGCAATGGTAAAAGCAAGGGTAAGAGATTATCTTAAGGTTTAATACATTCTTCGCACTGATCCTATATCATAAGTTGTGAATGGAAAAGTGACATTGGAGTTAATCATCACTCTCGTGGCAGTGTATAAATTTTTCTTACGGTTAGAAAAATTCACCGATTATGTGGTGTCAAGGAATGCCTACCCCAAGTTAGATAAATAGATTGAGTTGAGAGAATGAGGTTTTTATGAATATATTGAACGTACATTTACGACAAAAGGCAAGGAAAAGTTAAAGGTATTATGGCCAAGCTACGTCTACCAAGTATAACCCCATTCGAGGCTGAACGATTTTAAGGGGGGAGGATGTTACACCTCGGGAAATTTTTTTGTGATTATTTGATGCTTGTATATCATTTAAGGGAATTATGGGTTGTATATTGATTGTAGGTTAGGAGGAAAACATGTTCGAAGGGAAGAGCGAAGAGTATGTGAAGTTCATAAGTAAGGGTCAACTTTAAATGACCATATATCCTGATATACAATGAGTTAGAAGCCCTACAACCTATCACATTAAAGGTATTTGACTATATTTTTCATAACATTAAATGACTCATCAATCAGAGTTCAGAGTAAAAATTTATAGGCATTTTACAGTGGCACTATTAGACAGTAACGTGGCCACCGCCTAAACACTTTTATCTTTTAAGTTTTGTGCTATGAGATCATTTTCAGCTTTTCCAGATTTGAGGTGCTTGGTTAGCCTCTAAAATCCTCTCTCTTTTCCAGTATCAAAGTCTAATAAACCAATAGGAATTCCTCAAGAAAGTACCATCAAAACTCAAGCAAAAGTTGATGGAAGTGAAGGCAGCGTTGTGGTGAAGTTGTTGCTACCCTGTAGCCTCGTTTTGGCAATGTTGTTGCTACGTGTTTGGGACTATTTTTAGCTAAAGTTAAACTCCATATTAGTAGTAATTGATCATAAGAATGAGTAAGTAACTTCCCTCTTTTGAAATCTCTAATAAGTCTATGGAATTTTTGAAGAAAAACTAGAAGAAAGTTGTGGTTTGTATGTTGAATTGTTCTAGTTGTTCTGCTGTTATATTGCTGCTTGTTGGGCAGAAAGATTTCTGCTTTATTGGAAGTTACTTGGTGAAAAATATTCCTATTATATCCAAGGATTCTTATTCTAAAGGTAAGTGTTTCTAATTGCTAAACTTGCCTCATAATCCAAGATAAAGCTAGAAGTTGGAGGCATGTTGGGCTATCGTTGTTGGTATGTTGTTGTGGAAGTTCTGCTCATTTTTGAGGGTTGGAACATGTTATACATCAGAAGCCCAAAGATCAGAATGGGGACTTGAAATGGAGAAAAACTTAAAATCTGCTATCAGGCACAGAATGGGTTGTGAGGTGACCCGTGAAGAGTAGCCACGAGTCGTGATGTGACTCGTGGTGTGGCCCAAAGGATGAAATCGAAGTTTGGGAAATGAGATCCCCACGGGCATGAACACGAGTCGTGGTCCGGAACCACGAATCATTAGATCATTCGTGGATAGTGGTATTGAGTAAAGAGGAGAAAGGAGACAGTGGACTTAATGGGAGGACCCCACGAGTCGTGGTCAAACCCCACGATTCGTGGGATGGGTCGTGACCAAGCAGGGAAAAATTTATTTGAGGATGAGGCAGTGCAAATCACAAGTGGTGACCACGAGTCGTGGTCACCAGGTAATGAGTCATTAAGTCTCTCGTTAGGAGCCCAACAGACTTGAGAAGCAGTGAACTTGATGGACTAAGCCACAAGTCGTGACCCTTTATGACGAGTCGTTAGGTCCCTCGTTTGGGACGATCTGGCAGTTATTTTTTGCGAATTTAGTAAGGGCTTTTCCGTAATTCCTAAGCTCTTAAGGCCTAAACTATGTCGTTTTGAGTTATGAATAACAACTTTTAAAGGGGTTAAGTTCATTTTAGGCCATTTTCATATTCATGAATGCAAGAGTGATAGTCTAGAATTGTGACCAAGGCAATCCTTCAAGGTCTTTCTTCAATTCCTTCTTGGGCATTCAAGGAAGTGTTAGGATCAGCCATAACCTGGTATGTAAGATTATGAATGGATGAATTCTTTCACACCCATTCCCAATCCCTTTCAATTCATGAAATTTCCTATCTAAATTCTATGGGGTTTGTACAGAATGCATGAAATTTTGAACTCTAAACATGGGCTTGATATAATTGAGTTACTATTATTGAATTACGAATTATGGACAGGTTTTATGTTTTTTTCATTAAAAATCATGTTTCAAGTTTTACAAATTAAAATGCCCATTTATGAAGAGTTCATAAAAATCAAGGTTTATGATGAATGTTCATGTATGATGTATTATTGATTATGAAAAGCATGTTTTCAAGTTACCCATGTTTATAATTATGTTTTCCAATGAATTGAGTATTTTCAAGCATGGTAAAGTATTGGGCAATGCCCACATGCTAAAGGATGATTTATGATTTATTAAATGGATCTCATGATTTATTGATTTATGGTGGTGGCCGACTAAAGGACCCTTGAATCTTGGCTAAACATGTATTTAATAGGGATAAATGATGATAATGTTTATTTAGTCATGAATCTCAACGAATGATGTTATTGATTTACATATGAGCCTAATGTGCATGTTTTTGGGAGCAGTGTCTAGTACCAAGCAGCCCGGCATTCAAAAGACTACGTCGGTGTCTCATAACTACGTGCCATCGTAGGTTTATATTGATACATTACCATGTTAATAGTCCCCTCTTTTGTGATATCACATAATGCACGTCCCTCGCCTTGCAAGCTAGGTGAAACATTGCCCACTTGAGTGAGATAGTTGGGGCATCATGTAAGGATCTATCATGATGGTGTCGGTTATAACGAGTCCTCCCATTGTTCCGCATGTTTTATGCATTTTTATATTTATGTTATTTGGATCAAGTGATGATTTAATGACGTTCCTCTTATGAATATGATAATGAATGGTTTAGGAATGATTTGAAAACCTTGAGCCTTATGTTACCTTATGATATTTATCATACAAGCATGTTGTCCCACTCTTAGGAGGAATGGAAATGAAGACGGCCATGAGGATGGAAACAATAATGGGCACCAGCAAGCCCCACCAGTTCAGAAGCACCGGGCACCGAAGCCAGTTGCCCATGCTTTGTTTCGGGCAGCTATTCAGATGCCTGCGCAGGCCTTGACCACTCAGGTCAACAAGCAGGCAGTTGCATATGTCCCATAAATGGCAATGCAATGGTGGCTAAATTAGAGATTTCTTGAGAATGAACTCCTCGGGTCAAAAGTAGAGGAGGACCCGCATGAGCTCATAGATGAGATTTTGAAGATCACCCAAGTCATGGGGTTGAATGGAGTTGAGTGCACGGAGTTGGCCTCGTACAAGATGAAAGGGGTCATGCACATCTAGTTCGTCAATGGAAAGATAGTAGGCAGGCGGAGCAGTCCCGGTCACTTGGGAGGAGTTCGATGTTCCATTCTTGGATCGATTCTTCCCTCGTGAGACGAGGGAGCTGAAGGCAGTTGAGTTCGTAAATCTGAAGCAGGGGAGGATGTCGGTATAGGAGTATGATCTCGAGTTCACTCACTAGTAAAAGTATGCCCAGAATTAGTGGTTGATCAGAGGGCGCGGGTGAGCCGATTTGTTCCTGGCGTGGCGGGCTCTTTTGACAAAGATTGCAGGACCGCTATGCTCCACCAGGACATGGATTTCCCTCGGATAGTTTTGTATGCCCAGCAGATCGAGGTGGCTCATACGAGGGAGAGAGAGGCCAAAAGGGCCCGGACAGATAGCCATGGGTTTACCCATCAGAGACCCGATGGTGGTCACCTCCCTCTGTTTTAGCAACGGTCACTAGCTCCAGCACCATCATCAGCTAGCGTTCCATCCAGATCCAAGGGTGATCAGAGGAGCAGGGCTTCAAGATCGAGGGACCAGAGGGGCACGCAGGTAGAGCACACCTTTCCAGCGTGCGGAGAGTGCGGAAAGAGTAACGCCAGGGAGTACTTGCTTAGCTCGATATTAGCTATGAGTGTGGTATATCCGGCTACATGTGCCGAGCGTCTCCATTTGCTAGATAGGATAATGATATGCCCTTTCCTCGTGTTAGGAGAAGGAGACTTCACTGGATGTGGTTACTAGTATGTTATGAGTATTTTACCTTGATGCTTATGCTTTGTTAGATCTAGGGGCTACCTTGTCTTTTATGACACCTTATATTGCTAGTAGCTTTGGAGTTATTCCCAAAATTCTGTTACATCCATTTCCAGTTTCTACTCCTGTTGGTGATTCGGTTGTAGCTAGGCAGGTGTATAGAAGGTGCCCAATTACTGTATTGCATAAAGTCACCTCCGCAGACCTTGTATAGTTATCCATGACTGACTTTGATATTATTCTTGGCATGGACTAGTTGTATGCGTGTTATTCTTTTGTTAATTGTAGAACTCGTGCGGTGGAGTTCCGCTTTCCAGATGAGTTAGTCTTGGAGTGGAAGAGTAGTTCAACCATGCCTGTAGGTCATTTTATTTCCTATCTTAAGGACAGGAAGATGATTTCCAAGGGTTGTGTGTATCATCTGGTTAGGGTTAAGGATGTTGAGTCAGAGACCCCGACTATCCAATCAGTTCCGATTGTGTGTGAGTACCCAGAAGTATTCCCTGATTATTTACCGGGTGTTCCTCCCAAGAGGGCAATTTTGGTATTTACCTTCTTCCCGACACGCAGCCTATATCTATCTCTCCTTACAGAATGGCTCCATCTGAGCTAAAGGAGTTGAAGGAATAGTTGAAGGACCTGGTAGATAAGGGTTTCATTAGACTGAGCAAGTCTCCATGGGGTGCACCAGTTTTATTTGTCCGAAAGAAAGATGGTTACCTTCCAATGTGTATTGATTATCGGCAACTGAACAAAGTCACTATACTTAACAGGTATCCTATACCCAGGATTGATGATTTATTTGACCAACTTTAGGGTGCCAAGTGTTTCTCGAAGATATATGTCAGATCCGAATACCATCTGCTCAAAGTTCGAGAGAGTGACGTCCCGAAGAAAGCCTTCAAGACGCAGTATGGTCATTATGACTTTGTAGTTATGTATTTTGGACTAAAAAATTCTCCTGCAACTTTTATAGACTTAATGAACAAGGTGTTCAAGCTATACCTAGACATGTTTGTAATTGTGTTCATCGATGAAATCTTGATATAATCTCGGAGCGAGGAGGAGCATGACGCTCATTTGAGGGTGGTGTTATAAACCCTCAAGGATCTCCAATTATATGATAAATTTAGCAAGTACGAGTATTGGTTGGACTCGGTGGCGTTTTTGGGCCATGTGGTATCAAGTGAGGGAATAAGCATGGATTCTTAGAAAATCGAGGCGGTAAAGAATTGGCCTAGACCAGTGAATCCTTCAGATATTCTGAGCTTCTTGGGTTTAGCTGGCTACTATTGGAGGTTTGTTGAAGGTTTTTGAACTATTGCAACACCTTTGACCAAGTTGACCCAGAAGAAGGCGAAATTCCAATTGTCGGAGGCTTGTGAGAAAAGCTTTCAAGAGTTGAAGAATCGACTTACCTCAGCACCGGTGTTGACCCTACCTGAGGATGCCAATGGGTTCGTAGTGTATTGTGATGCTTCAATGATCAGACTTGGATGTGTATTAATGCAGCACAGGAAAGTTATAGCATACACCTCCAGACAGCTAAAAGATCATGAGAAGAACTACCCGACCCATGATTTTGAATTGTCCGCGGTGGTATTCTCCTTGAAGATATGGTGACTGATCTCGGGCAAAATAGCATGCCCGAGCTACGCTTGATAACTTAAATTAGTCTTGTTTATCTAAGTTATTTTATACATTTTCATGTGATTTTATATG
>JACEIK010004651.1:41186-60095 GCA_018107945.1 Datura stramonium | reverse complement strand
TCTGGTTTTAACTCTATGTTGCTCCTAGAGTAATTTCAGAATATTTCATTGACCAAACCTAGACTTAATTATTCTCCATCAAAAATGTCTATAACCAACATTTTAGGTATTTAAAATCACACTAGAAATGGATAGTTAGAGGAATGGGTCCAGTCCCCGTGGGTTCGACATTCTGGTTCTTAAAAAAGAGCCACTATATTACTTGCACGACCCGTACACTTGGGGACGCGCTCGATGCGAAAAAGCGTCGTCAGCGACATTATTTATATGGGGTCCACATGGAGGTGTTCACGGACCATAAGAGTTTTAAATATGTGTTTACCCATAAGGACCTCAATCTTCGGCAAAGGAGGTGGTTTGAGTTACTCAAGAACTACGATATGAGTGTGCTTTACCATCCAAGTAAGGGCAATGTAGTAGCAGACACACTTAGTAGACTCTATATGGAAAGTGTGTCCCATGTGGGTGAAGGGAAGAAGGAGCTGGTGAAAGATGTGCATCGACTCACAAGGTTGGGAGATAGGTTGGTTGACTCGACTGATGGCGGTATAGTTGTTCAGAATAGATCAGAATCGTCCTTGGTGACTGATGTAAAAGCTAGACAAGATGAGGACCCGATTTTGGTAAAATTGAAGGAAGCCGTTCAAAATCAAAAGGTAGAGGTCTTCTCCAAAGGGGAGATGGGGTGCTTCGGTACCAGGGTCGCCTATGTGTTTCGGATGTTGAAGATTTAAGGAGCCAGATGTTGCATGAGGCTCATGGATCCAGGTATTCTATCCATCCAGGTGCCACCAAGATGTACCGTGACTCGGGAATTCTACTAGTGGAACAACATGAAGAAGGATATTGCAGAATTCGTAGCTAAGTATTCGAACTGTCAACAAGTAAAGGTTGAGCATCATAGACCAGGGGTGTGCTTCCGGACATCAGTATTCCTACTTGGAAGTGGAAAGAAATTAATATGGATTTCATCACAGGTCTAACTCATACTCATTGACAATATGCCTCCGTGTTAGACAGGTTGACCAAGGCTGCTCATTTTCTACCGGTCAAGACCATGAATTCAGCGGAGGATTATGCCAAACTATATATCGGGGAGCTAGTTCGATTTTATGGAGTGCCCTTATCCATCGTTTCATACAAGGGACCCAATTTACCTATTAATTTTAGAGGTCGTTTAAAAAAGGACTTGGTACTCAGGTTAAGCTCAGCACTACGTTTCACCCGCAAACGGATTGTTAAGCGAAGTGGACAATCCATACTTTCGAGGACATGTTGAGGGCAGACGTGATTGACTTCAAAGGTAGCTGGGATGAGCAGTTGCCTCTTAACGAGTTTTCATACAATAACAACTATTATTCCAACATCCAGATGACCCATTTGAGGCTCTCTATGGGCGGAGTTCTAGATCGCCCATTGGTTGTTTTAAGGTTGGTGAAGCGGCGATGGTAGGACCAGATTCGGTTCATGAGGCTATGGGGAAGGTTTAGTTTATAAGGGACAGGTTGAAAACTGCTTAGAGTCGCCAAAACTCCTACGTCGACGTGAGAAGGAGAGAATTAGAATTTGAAGTTGATGATTGGGTGTTTCTAAAGATATCTCCCATGAAGGGGGTGATGCGGTTTTGAAATAAAGAAAACTCAAGCCCCATCATGTTGGCCCCTATCAAATTGTGAAACGGGTTGGAAGGGTAGCATATGAATTGGAGTTGCCCTCAGAATTAGCGTTTGTGCATCCCATCTTTCATGTGTCGCTCCTAAAGAAGTGGTTGGGTGATCCAACTCTAATTGTTCTGGTGGACAGTGTTGGTGTGAAAGACAGCTTGAGGTATCAGTTTTGCTCTGAAAACCTGTTTCGTTTTCATGTTCATTTCATGTGCCCAAGTTTCTTTTATGTATGTGGATGTATGTACGATTTGTGAATTCAGATTATCTATGTAGTTTGAATCGGAGATAGTCATTCTATTAATTTTCGGCTTAAATTATCAGTATTTTAATATGATGATTTCATAGCTTTCCTGTATATTTTCCAATATTCGAGGATGAATGTTCCCTAGGGGGAGATATTGTTATACCCCAGAAGACCAAAGATCAGGCCCGGGAGTTAAAATGGAGAAAAACATAAAATCTGGCATCAGGCACAAGATGGGTCATGAGGTGACCCATGAAGAGCAGCCACGAGTTGTGATGTGACTTATGGTGTGGCCCAAACGATGAAATTGATGTTTGGGAAATGAGATCCCCACGGGCGTTACCACGAGTTGTGGTCCAACCCCATGACTCGTTAGGTCAGTCGTGGGGAGTGGCGTTTGAGTAAATAGGAGAAAAGAGAGAGTGGACTTAACAGGAGGACCCCATGAGTCATGTTCAGACCCCACGATTCGTGCGATGAGTCGTGACCAAGCAGGGAAAAGGTAACGAGTAATTAAATCTCCCGTTAGGAGCCCAATAGACTTGAGAAGCAGTGAACTTGGCGGACTAAGCCATGAGTCGTAACCCTTGATGATGAGTCGTTAGGTCCCTTCTAGCAGTTATTCTCTACGAAATTTAGTAAGGGCTTTTTCATAATTTCTAAGCTCCTAAGGCCTAAACTACGTATTTTTGAGTTGTGAATAATGATTTTTAAAGGGGTTAAGTTTATTTTAGGCCATTTTCATCTTCACGCATGCAAGAGTGATAGTCTAGAGAGGTGATCAAGGCAGTCCTTCAAGGTCTTTCTTCAATTCCTTCTTGGGCATTCACGGAAGTGTTAGAATCAGCCATAACTAGGTATGTAGGGTTATGAATGGGTAAGTTCTTTCACACCCATGCCCTATCCCTTTAAATTCATGGAATTTCCTATCTAAATTCTATGGGGTTTTTATCCAATGCATGAAATTTTGATCTCTAAACATGGGCTTGATCTAATTGAGTTATTGTTATTGAATTATGAATTATGGGCAAGTTTTATGTTGTTTTTCATTAAAAATCATGTTTTAAGTTTTACAAACTAAAATGCCCATTTATGGAGAGTTCATGAAAGTCAAGGTTTATGATGAATGTTCATGTTTGATGTATTATTGATTATGAAAAATCATGTTTTCTAATGAATTGAGTATTTTCAAGCATGGTAAAGTATTGGGAAATGCCCACATGTTCAAGGATGATTTACGATTTATGAAATGGATCTCATGATTTATCGATTTATGATGTTGGCCGACTAAAGGGAGCTTGATTATTGACTAATAATGTATTTAATGGTGATCAATGATGATAATGTTTATTTGGCCATGAATATCAATGAATGATGTTATTGATTTACATACGAGCCTAATGTGCATATTTTTGGGAGCAGTGTCTAGCACCAAGCAGTCCGGCATTCAAAGGACTATGCTGGTGTCTCATAACTATGCGCCACCGTAGGTTTATATTGATACATTACAATGTTAATGGTCCCCTCTTTCGTGATATCACATAATGCACATCCCTCGCTTAGCAAGCCAGGGGCGACTCTGCCCACTTGAGTGATATAGTTAGGGCATCATGTAAGGCTCTATCATGATGGTTTCGGTTATGATGAGTCCTCCCATTATTCCGCATGTTTTATGAATTCTTATGTTTATGTTATTTGGCTCAAGTGATGATTTAATGAAGTTCCTCTTATGAATATGATAATGAATGGTTTATGAACGATTTGAAAACCTTGAGCCTTATGTTACCTTATGATATTTATCATACAAGCATGTTGTCCCACTCTTATGATCATTTATGAGCTTTTATGTATTTTTAAATTTCCATTTTATTTACTTTGCATACTCGGTACATTCAAGTACTGACCGCATACTCTATAATGTATCGTTTCTTGATACAGGACCGGCTCTCAGGTTCAAACCCGTTCATAGTCAGTCTTCTGAGATAGCATCGCACGTTGTTGGTGAGTCCTCATCTCCCGAGGATTAGACTTATTCAGATTTTCTCTATGTACTTTCAGTATCAGCTTTATTGAGTTAGTTGGGTCTTTTCCAAAAACTCGTCATGTTTAGAGGCTTTTTAGACATATGGATATATTCAACTTCAGATTGTGTATTCTTATGTTATGTTAAATCTAGACTTCTGCTGTTATTATCTTGTTGATTCTTCTATTATATTGATCGAGTTAGATGTATGCTTATGACATGGGTCGACTTGGAGTCTCTCGGGGCTTTTTGTCTCGTATTGCGATCCCGACCTCAGTTCTGGTCATGAAGAACAACTGTGTTTTGCTGAGAATATAATCTATATTTATAGGAGTTTTTCATGAGAAAAGTGAGGTAATTTCCTACTTCTATTTTCCCTCAAATTTGTAGAAACAAGTTGAAGTAAGAAATGCGAAGTGTTGCCTTATTTGTTTGTGTTGTGATTGCCTATGGATGTAATGTTTTGGCTGGATAAGTTGGCTTGAAACACACCTGGTAATACACTCAAGTAATTTAAGGGGATAAGTGTTGATTGTCGAAAGAAAGAAACGACATAAGAAAGCTTGCCGGAAAAAAAGGTATGTAAAACGTCCTTTGTTTCTTGGTTATCAAGCACGAATTTGTGCCGAGGATGACTCCAGCATTCCCCTATACTTAAGCTTATGTAGTAGCATATTATGGTTCATTATAGTTGTTTGAATTACTTGGTATTAAGTTATGTATTTGCTAAAAATTTGGAACACATGAATGTAAAGTTAAGAGGGCAATTGCCTTCGACTATGGTCATAGTTGTAAATTGAGCCTGAAGTCCCCTCAGCGTGAGCACTGTGAGCTAGTCCTTTACATTATGTGTTTTATTTTTGGTTTCAAAGGTGTTTCACATTATGGTTGCTAAGGAAATTCATAAACATGGCAAGATGACAACGCGCGGAGGAACCTAATATTTGAAATCGATTTTAACTCAATGAGGGCTAACGAGGGTAACAAAATGGAATTGCCTTAAAATAGTTACCTACCCTCTTATATGCATGTTTTAAGGTACCTAGGGCCATGAGAAGGTCCCCCGATCCCTTTCTCTTAAGCTAAGAGACTAATTAACGCGTTTCTTAATTAACCAATACGTTAAACTTGGAAAATAGAACTCGAATGTGTAAACTATTGATATTTCTATGGAACCATCTCTATGGGCAGGTTATACACTATATATTGATGTTAACAGGTTATACAAAAACCATAATATATGCATATGTTTATGCTTACGTTCAAGTTACGCGCTAAGGCGGCAAGGATTGCCTTTAGAAAGTCGCTATATGTTTATTAGAGCTCTTGAGTTATCTATACCTCCTAAGAATTGTTTAAGGATTTAAGTGGACATGTTGTATGTTCTTTGAAAGTTGTATGTGTGTAAGGAAGTTAACCCAAGTGCAAAAGCTGAGGCGTTAGTAGCAAAGGTGTCACGACCCGAGATTAGACCCGGACCGTAGACACGGGACAAGGAACCCCTAAAGGCTCCAAGTCGACCCATGGCATAATCATATCATATTCCTAACATAATAAACATCTAAAATCAACAAGCGGAAGAAAATAACAAGAATGTTATATGATCCATAAAGACAATTTAATAACACTTAGATACATAGCTGAAACTGTCTAGACAAGTCCAAAAGCCTTCTACTAAACTGATGAGTTGCTGGGACAAGCCCCCAGCTAACTCCCAAAGTCTGAAAACTGGAACATAATAAAACAGGAATATAAGTCACGTCCTCGGAAGATGACGACTCACCACTAGCAACTGGGAGAGGAAGGAGCGTATCTAGCCACGCGGCTAAACCTGGAGACCTGAATCTATATCATGAAATGATATAGAACAAGAGGCGTGCGGTCAGTACTTGGAATGTACTGAGTAAGCAGGGACGTAAATAAATAACTCATAAGCATAAGTAAACCAGCAGGGAGTACCATAAATCACAGGATTAGTAACACAACCGAAATGAGGTACAACAACCTGGTATGAGATCCACATATTCAGATAGACATAATCATATTATAAGGACATGCATTATTGTAAGTTCAATGATGCACAAAAGTAGTAATCATAATAATACAGAGATGCAATGCCGTGACTAATATCATGAGGGTCCCTGACTGTCTAAGGGAGCGAAAGCTCTGATATACTGAGTCACAAACTAGATAGGGATGTTAGTCCCGATTGACTAGGGAAATACTCTTGCTAATGAGAATCCCTACTAACTAGGGAAACAATCTTACAAACAAGAATCCCGATTGACTAGGGAATCATTATTGCTAACGAGAATCACGACTGACTAGGGAATCATTCTTGCTAATGAGAATCCCCAGTGACTAGGGAATCATTCTTGCTAACTAGAATCCCGAATGACAAGGGAATCATTCTTGCTAACAAGAATCCCGACTGACTAACGGTAATCTAAATTGCAACAGCTAATCAGAGAAAAGGATGTTTACTGATTTTTCATCATACAACATTCTCAACAATAGGATGGGGGCTACTTTCTATTAACATCAAGCCCAATAGCTAAAATATCATTTTCATGCGTTATAATCATCATTCACATCATCATGGAGTCCAATCGATAGCTATCTCAAGCATCTTACGCTAACGAGCATTCAATAGAATCACATTATGCATATAGTATCATGACATTCTGATTACAAGTTCATCTCATTCGACATGTAATATGAGATCATACATGGTTTATACAACTCATATTCTATCACGATACATGACTTCATTTATTTAGGTCTACAACATTCCACACACTTGTCATAATCACTCCTTTGTGAACTCTTTAGCCACCGGCGTTTAAGATTCCATGATTTTTATAAAAATAATTTTTATAAGGAAAAACAATATAGAATCCGTCCAAGCTTCGTAGTTCAACAATGGAGATGCAATCTTGTTATGCCCAATCAATTAAATCTAGAACATGGTGATGACACATAATTTACTTCAATTACTCAAGTCCACAACTCCTACTCAATCCAACATGGTCATCAATATCATAATCAAGTCATTAGGGTTAATTATGCAATATTTCTACACTTCCATCAAATCATGAATTTTTATGGGAAACTGAATAGAGTACTAAGGAGGAAACTGATACCACATGCTGAAACTGAGTTGCAAGGGTAAATATGTTGGTATTTAGCCATCATATCTGCTTCGGCCTTCCACATAGCTCCATCGACAAGCTGATTCCTCCACAAGACTTTCATTGAAGCTACTTCTTTGTTTCTCAACTTTTGAACTTGACGATCAAGGATCTAAACTGGAACCTCCTTATAGCTAAGGCTATCTTTAACACCTATGCTCTTTACCGGAACAACAAAGGCCGGGTCACCAATGCACTTCTTCAATAGAGACACATGAAAAACTGGATGTACCGAAGCTAACTCCGCTGGTAACTCCAACTCATATGCCATCTTTCCAACTTGCCTCAGAATTCTATAAGGACCAATATATTGGGGACTAAGCTTTCCCTTCTTCCTGAACCTCGTCACTCCCTTCATGAGAGACACCTTCAGAAATGCCCAATCATCAACCTTGAACTCAAGCTCTCTCCACCTAACATCCGCATATGACTTCTGACGACTCTGAGCTATTTTCAGCCTTTTCCAATAAGCTGGACTTTTTCCATAGCTTTATGAATTTAATTTGTTCCTATCAATGTAGCTTCACCTACTTCAAACCAACCAATAGGCGATCTACACCTCCTTCCGTAGAGAGCCTCAAATAGAGCCATCTGAATGCTGGAGTGGTAACTATTACTGTAAGCAAACTCAATGAGAGGGAAATGATCATCCTAACTACCCTTAAAGTCAATCACACACGCTCTCAGCATATCCTTGAAAGTCTGAGTGGTCCGCTTGTCCGGTCCATCTTTTTGCGGGTGAAAAGTTGTGCTAAACTTGACCTAAGTACAAAGTCCCTTCTGAAATAACCTCCAGAACTGCCAGGTGAACTGAGTACCTCTATCTGAGATGATTGACTACGGAACTCCATGCAATAGAACTAACTCTTGAATATATAATCTAGCAAAGTCCTCAGCTGAATTAGTGGTTTTGACCGATAGAAAATGTGCTATCTTGGTCAATCTGTCTAAAACCACCCATATAGAGTCATATTGTCGGCATGTACGAGGAAACCCTGTAATGAAGTCCATGTTGATCTCTTCCCACTTCCAAGTAGGGACACTAATGTCTTGTAGCATACCTCCAGGTCTCTGATGCTCAAATTTCACTTGTTGACAATTTGTACACTTAGCCACAAACTCTGCTATGTCCTTCTTTATGCCATTCAACCAATAGACTTCCCGTAGGTCATGCTACATCTTAGTGGCACCTGGGTGGATGGAATACTGAGAGCATGAACCTCACCCAACATCCATTCTCTCAAGTCATCAACACTCAAAATACATAAACAACCCTGTTAATGAAGTACACCATCTCCCCCTTGGGAAAAGACCTCTACATGGTTTTGAACCTCTTCCTTCAGTTTTACCAAGATAGGATCCTCATCTTTCTTAGTCTTTACCTCGGTAACTAATGAAGATTCGGATCCATTCTGAACAATGATGCCACCATCTGTCGAGTTAACAAGGCAAACCCTTAAATGAGCAAGCCGATGTACCTCCTTCACCAACTCCTTCCTTCCCTCATCAACGTGATACATACTCTGCATGGATAGCCTATTAAGAGCATCCGCCACTACATTGGCCTTGCTCAGATGGTAAAGGACACTCATGTCATAGTCCTTGAGAAGCTCTAGCCACCTCCTTTGTCACAAGTTCAGGTCCTTTTGAGTGAATACATACTGAAGGCTCTTATGATCTGTGAATACATCCACATGCACCCCATACAAGTAATGTCTCCAAATCTTCAATGCAAATACCACTGCTGCCAACTCTAGGTCATGCGTCGGATAATTCTTCTTGGGAGTCTTAATCTATCTAGAGGCATACGCAATGACCTTACCAAGCTGTATCAACACAACCAAGATCAACCATCGAAGCATCAAAATACACAATGAATCCATCCGTTCCCTCAGGTTGGGTCAATACTGGGGCTGAAGTGAGTCGTGTATTTAGCTCCTGAAAACTCTTCTCACAGGCATCTGACCACTAAAATTTATCATTCTTCTGGGTCAACTTAGCCAACAGTGCTGCAATGGATGAAAACACTTTCGACAAAACTCCTATAATAGCCAGCTAAACCCAAGAAGATTCTAATATGGAAGGGTTAACTGGTCTAGGACAATTCTTTACCACCTCAATCTTTTGAGAATCCACCTGCACACCTCATTAGACACCACATTACCAAAAAATGTTACTGAATCCAACCAAAATCACACTTGCTGAATTTAGCAAACAGTTGGCAATCCTTGAGAGTCTTAACACAATCCTCAAATAAGCAGCATGCTCCTCCTCACCTCAGGAGTATATGACAATGTCTTTGTCACGCCCCACCTTGGGAAGCATGATTGGCATCTAATCCTATACTGGGACCTGGCTGACCTGGCTGGGTATAAGCACCTTTGGTGCCTGCCAGCAGCTCAAAATCAAGAAATCAAACTACTATATGTCAGTTGTAAATATAGCCTCATGCCGACAAGGCCAACAAAACCTATAATGGAAAAATAGCTAAACTAGCAACATAGCAATAAATGGATCCTATGCGGGCCGACAAGACCACCATGATGTCTAGTTATAAAAGAATGAAAACAGGCGATCATGTTCACATTAAAGATGACAAGGCTGCTAATTAACTAGCTAAACTAGGCCCCACACAGCCAGCACACAAAGCATAACTCACATAGGCCCCACACAACAAACAACAACTAACAACTAAGAATCTGTAGCCTGGAAGCCTCTAAGAGGGGAATATGGGTTGGGATAGGGCCCCAACCTACCCCAAAAGTTGTACAACAAAAGAGAAAACCTTTCTAACTATAACTATGGAGAAAATGAGTTGACTGCACTACTAACTCTGGCTGATAGCTAAGAAGGTCCTGAACCACGTCTATCCGCACCTGCAGGCAAGTATGCAGCGCCCCAAAGATGGGCGTCAGTATAATATGTACTTAATACGTAAGGCAGTAATGAAAATGACTAAATAGAACTAATAAATAAACTGAAAGTAAACAATAGAAAGGATAAGAGTTATATCCTGAATAGACTCAAAACATGATATATCGCTAACAAGTAAGTAATACAGACAAGAACCTTACCTGGAACTTATAAGCCTGGAAGGTACAATCAACATAGAATAACCAACCTAGTACCCCATAAACCCTAGCAAGTACACTTCAATCTGTATACCCTTAGCATGGTTAATATGAGTCAATGGGTAACTATAGCCAACCTACCCGACCTTTGCGTCTGCAACTGAGCCCGCTGTGCTCCTGTAGCTGTCTTTGAGCCTGTTGGGCTCTTGTAACTGCACCTTGGGAATACAAGGCTAGACGGAGGGTGAGTGATGCCGATACGGCATAATAGTAGAAGCCCATTCATGGGTGGACTGTAATATGGTGTTATAGGACTTAATATAGTCCTATTAGACAACATATAACTCCTCTGAGCGATCTATAGCCCCGTAAGCGATGACATAGATAGTAACCTTGAGGTTGGTCGCTGGAAGGCTATAACAGGTGGGGTTAGTCCCAACAAAACTAATCAACTTCCATTTCAAAACTAATAATAGAAGCTAATCACAACATGTTTCTTATAAGGACATAGGTCGCATTACTATACGACAGGAATAACTTGCCAAAGAGATTAACCTTAATATACCTTGAATGTCGATTCTCATTTATCCTATTGGTTCCAACCGATAGATGGCAATTCCACCCAATTGCAACTTCTATGCTGAGAGAATAATGTCATGCCCCAAAACTGGGGTAGGGCGCAACTGGCACTCGATTCATGATCGATCGAGAAGCCGTCTATATAGCATCTATAAATGTAACACTAAGACTGACCAAGCCACCTATCACAACCAACAAAGATAAATACCGGGCCAATAATGCCTTGACAATTATAAATATGCAACCTGGAAAGACGACAAGGCTACAATAAAGCTAAGCAAAGAAATGAAAAACCAATACGACTACACAACCCACACTACTATACAAACTAGTCCACATCAGCCTCTACAGAGTAAAAAAACTGAAATGCACAGGACAGGGCCCCGGCCTACCCATGCTGTACACAAAACTAAAAAAAGTCCAAACTAGGACATGGCTGCTGGAAGAGAGGAGCATACCACTATTCTGCTAAAATTTGGCTCATACTACGTCTGATGATCTAAGCCTCGGCCTGTATCTGTAGCACGATTGCAAGAAGGGTCCCAAGATGAAGGGACGTCAGTATAAATAAAATGTATTGGTATGTAAAGCTAAAAACTGCAAACATGTAAGATAAAAATGATAACTAGACCAGAAATAAGGAGTTGTAACAACCTCGAATCCTGAAAACAGAAACCTGACAATAACTCATTATTGAAGTGTCAATGCAACCATCTAATGCACAAAAAAGACTATAACTGAAATGCCAGCAGACAGTCGACCATAAATTATATATACAATTCATCCAGCTAGTGTACCACACTGGGGTAAAAATAAAAATGCCTCCAGTCGGTGTACCATTCCGGTGTAAGATTCGTCCAGCCGGTGTACCACACCGGGGTAAAATAACAAGACCTCTAGCCGATGTACCACACCGGGATAAAATCAATAAATCTTAGACAAAATCATAAATGGAGCCCATATGTCTTATACTGGACCAGCTCAATGCATACAACATAGAAATGAAGAATACTAAACATGTGGCCTGCATAGGCCTCCTTCGTGATGCATAACTGGAACTGAGTACATATAACATGTAAAGCTAGAAAATATAACTTAAATGCATGTATTCAAAATTTATATAAATCATAAGGAACTTCAGTTGACCTAAGAGTTTCAACAAATTTATAGATCATGTTCAAGGGACATTAGAGCTTAGAAACTCGCTAGCTTGTCGTTCGGCTTAAGAGAAAGGGATTATGAAATATCCCCTTGACCTGAAATATTTCATAACATACACATAAGATAAAGGAAAACCATAACCAGGTAATCCTAATTCGATAAGCTCGTTTACCCTTAATAGCTTGCGACGTCTTTACATGGCTTAAAATCGTTTGCACTACCTCATCTTGGCTCTTTCACCAAATTCAGTTAACAACCAGACCTTTAAATACATTTAACATCACATGTATATACACATGAAATACAGTAAGGACCATCTAACAATGCCCACAATTAGGGGTATCCAACTCAACGTACAACTACGACAACAATCAACACAATATCATACTTTAGATGTCTAACTTCGGCTAAGCATAATATTAACATTTATCCTCAATAAAACTTGAAACATTAAAGCTTAAATGAAGCTTAACATACTTCCTCAAGACTTTTAAATAGGTTGCTGGCTCATTTGATTCACAACACACGAAACGTGCTTAAAAGAACGATAGACAGGGCGCCTTACATACCTTTCTCCGATGAACTTTTCCCTAGTCGATTTCCTATCTCAATTGTCAGCCTTCAACCTCCTTAATCCAGTGGTTTTACAGGAAAACGACAAGCTTAATCTATAGAAACAAAATTCAGCCAAAATAACTAACCAGAGGCAGTCAGAATAGCAACAACAACACACAGTAATATCAACAACATTTATCCCTTTTCTCAACTAGTTTTCACTAACTTTTGAGGGAGAAAAAAGAGGAAATTTTACCTTATTTTTTCTGTAATTTTTCCACTCAATATGAAGTATAATTCCAGAAAAAGAAACAGCCAAAACGCCTAAGGAAAACGAGCAAAAATCAGCTCACAAACAGTCCATTGGCAGCTCACCTAGCTGCCAATTTCCAGATTTTGGCTTCGAAATTTGAGAGGTTTAAAAGGGGAGAAATCCTTACCTTTTCTCCTAATTTCAACACCTACTAAAATATGGATATATAGGCAGGCCAAATAGATTTTGAAATGCAGAAAAACTTCTTCGAAACCTTGCCAAAACGAGCTCCAAAACAGCCCCTAACACACTTGGCAAAGTAATCTCAACTTATCTTGTCATTTTCTTGAACTTTGCTTGATGTTCCTACTTAATTTTCTTTGTCCTAGCTGCAGGAATTGAGAGAGAAATGGAATCCTTAGAAATCTAGTCGATTTAGATTTAGCTGAAAATATTTTCTACAAGTGAAAAATCAGATTTTAAGTAAATAGGGCGGTGGAGGTGCTAGGGCGTTATGCCTGCGTCATTGCTTGCGATGCTTCTGTAAAATATCTGTAACTTCTTACTCCAAACTCCGATTGACAAGAGGTTTGATGTTCTTAAAACTAAACTCAAAGACCTTTAATTTTATAGGTCGTGGGGCTTCTAATTCATTATATATTAAGAGATATGATCGTTTAAAGGTGACCCTTACTTATGAACTTCACATACTCTTTGGGTTTTTGATCGTACACATTTCCCTTGTCATCTACGACCAATATACAACCAGTACTTTCCTTCACCTAGCATAAAAACATCAAATAATCACCAAAAATTTTCCGGGGTGTTATAAATAAGGTTATTTTCAATACTAAAACTCAACAAATAATGATATATTTTGATAATATTAACTATAATTCAACTCTATTTAATTCGGTTGAAAACTCACAATTTCCTAAGAGTTTACAAGGTAGAAATGCTTACCTATTACTTGTAGTCGCGTAGAAGTCAATTAGAAGTAATTTCGACAAATTTTACTTGGCGGGGTACCGCTACTCCAAGAGAATTTTCAAGAAATAACTCTGCAAGGATGTTCCCTGTAGGCCTAGAACTCATTATCCAAGATGAATTACATTTGGATGGAGTTTAACGGCGTAATTTTGCTAAAAACTGATGAGAAATTGAGAGAGAATAGTCGTAGGGCCGAATTATGGGTTTGGGAAATGTTTCTAATATTTTAAACATCAACTTATAACATATATATACAATTTGGAGTTAGTGGTAGGGAGCGCAGTGTGCCACACATTGCACTAGGCAGGCGGTGTGGCGCCCATTGCACCTAGCCTCCGACCTTGGCTTCCTGCTCGGTCAATGTCGTGTTCATATACTTAACTTCTGGGTCCTTTATCGCATGCATTGTATTCCAAAACTCTCAACATACACATGCACGTGTCCGTTAAATGATAGAAACTTATGGGGTGTAACAACCATCTATGAAGACAATCATGTACATATCCAAATACGGCTTAAACACCCTGTTCATCTAATCCATAAAAGCTGCAAGAGCATTCATTAGTCCAAAAGACATAACTACGAACTCATAGTAACCCTACTGAGTCCTGGAAGTTTGTTTTCGGGATGTCACTTTGACTCTAAGCTGATAATGTCCAGATTTGAGGTCTATCTTTGAGAAGTACTTAGCATCCTGAAGTTGGACAAACAAGTCATCAATATTGGGGAGGCAATATTTTTTCTTGATTGTGACCTTGTTCAATTGCCGATAATCAATGCACATTCTAAGGGGACCGTCATTTTTTCGAACAAGGAAAACTAGTGCAACCCACGGGGACTTACTAGGCCTGATGAATCCCTTATCTAGAAGATCTTTCAATTGTTATTTCAACTCTTTTAGCTCGACTGGAGCCATTCTATAAGGAGAAATGGATATATGCTGCATATTAGGGAGAAGGTCGATACCAAAGTCGACTCTCGTTTTCTTAGAACTCCTAGTAGATCATCTAGGAACACCTTCGGGTACTCGTACGCTATAGGAACTGATTGATGAGTCAGGGTCTCAAATGTCTCATTCTTAACCCAAATTAGATAGTACGCACATACTTTAGAAATCATCTTCCTGGAATTTAGATAGAAAATAAAGCAACCTATAGGCACAACTGAACTACCCTTCCATTCTAGGACCGGCTCACCCAAAAATCGAAACTATACCATATGTGTTCTACAATTTACTGAGGCATAACATACATGCAACCAATCCATACCAAAGATAACATCAAAATCAGTCATGTCTAACTCTATTAGATCGGCTGAGGTGAATTTCTAAAGGACTCTGAGAGGGCAATTTCTGTATACCCATCAAGCTATAACTGAGTCAACGACTGGAGTAGAGACTGGGAAGGGTTCTAATATGATTTTAAGACTAACTCTGAAACAAACATCAACATAAAGAGTCACAAAATATAAGGTATCCCCTGGATCTATAAATGCATATATGTCAAGATGGAATACTCGTAACATACTAGTAACCACATCTTGAGAGACCTCCTGATCTTGATGAGATAAGAGGGCATAGAATCTGTTCTGATGTTGGGCACCACCTGCACTAGTGGATACATCCTGCTGAGCTGAGCATGCTGGTGGAGCTTCTGAACTAGTGGTAGGGTCACAGCCTCTACTTTGGCCCTGTCTGGCTGAAGGGTAGTCTTTGAGTAGATTTCTAGGATTCCCACACCCGTAACATGCGCCTGAACTTGTTAGGCACTCTCCGGTGTGCCTCCTACCACACCTACCGTAAACTGGATTGCTGGGCTTTCCTTAACTGCTCCCTTGACCTCTAGAGCCTGATGCCCCAACCCTCTTATCACGGCTTGGTCTAGAAGGAACACTGGATGATGATGGCACAAGGGCTGATGACCTATGGTGGGACTGCTGAGGGTGTCCTCCACCGGACCTCTGCTGAAACTATTCGTAACTCTCTATCCTGACCCTCTTGGCCTCTCTCTCCTTCTCCTTCATCTGATCTGCCTCTATATGCAGGGCATATATGACCAATCATGAGATGTCTAAATAACTGTTTAGCATAGCGGTCCTGCACTCCTTAACCAGCGAGTCTGATACTTGATTCAAAAACCTGCTCATACGAACCCGCTGGTCCGCAACCATCTCTAGCATATACTTGGAGAGCTGGGTAAACTCCAAGGCATACTCTTGGATAGTCTTGTGGTACTGCTTTAATTGATGAATTCTGCCTCCTTCGCGTCTCTCAACTCTCTAGGGAAGAACCTATCCAAGTAAATAGTCACGAACTCATCCCAACTCACGGGAATTGTTCTCACTGCCGTACCATCCTTCCACTGGTGGTACCATATGTAAGCAACCCCCTTCAGCTGATAGGAGGCTAAATCCGCACGCTACTCTCCAATCACCCTCATAATCTAGGTGATCTTTCTCACCTTCTCAATAAACTCATGCGGATCCTCTTCCACCTTTGACCCTAGAAACTCAGGTGGATTCATCCTGTTAAAGTCCTGAACTCTAGTTGCAGTTGCGTTCCTATTTTCAGGGACATGAGCCACTGCCTGCTGATTAACCTGAGCAGTCATAGCTTGTGCCAACATCTGAAATACTGCTCAAAACTCGGCATGAGTTACCTGCTCGGGCATGGGATCGGCTAGTGCTGGTGGGGCTCGTTGATGCCCAGCTCTATTGCCATTATCATGGCTATTTCCATTGCCATTCTTTTTTCCATTTACTCAGTCTGGAGGCATATTTCTGTAATCGCGTATAGCACGAATAAGAAGGATAGAGAGATACTTCATCGCATGACATAGATCATGAAAGAAGGGAAATTTTCTAAAACGTCTTGTAGTCTCTCCCCCATAAATGTGGCGCACTTCACATCCATGGAAAAGACTCTACTCTACGCATCTTTCGAACACTCTAGGAAATTCTAAACCTTTTCTTTGATACCAAGTTTGTCATGACCCGAATATAGGCTTGAATAGAGACATGGGACCTAGAACCACGAATGGGCCTAAGTTGACCCATGGCATGAATATCAAGAAGAAATTGATAATCTAATCATAAATAAGCAGAAGTCTGAATAACAGAGAAATTATAAACAGAGTCAACACTCGATAAAACTGAAAATCTATATATTTTCTGATGTGATAATGAGACAACATTCCTAACTAGCTCGCTAAAGTCTGGAAATTGAAATATCATAATCAAGTACTAAAGGTCCTCGAAAATTGAGGAATCACTGTAGCGGGAACTGAACTGGACTGAGGGGAAGCTGAGCTAATGGTGGAACTGAGTCTGATCGCTTGGATCTGTATCATGAAATGATACAATATAGAGTATGCGGTCAATACTTGGAATGTTTTGAATATGCAAGGTAAGTAAAACATGCTGAGTAACTATTAACTGAAATCATGCATATAAACATAAATCATAAGATCATGAGAGTAAGGATTGTATGCTGAAATCTGAATCTAAAACATGTATAATCAACAGTTAAATATCATATATGAATAGAATGACCCAAAGCTAAAACAAAAATCATATGATTTGTCATAGATAAAATCATAGGTAAAAGCTTGTAAACTGATCATTGGGTCAAACTTGCTGAAAAACATAATATCATAAGTTATGAACATAAATAACTGAAATCATGAGAAACAATGGGAGACTCGCCATAACTGCAAACCACCATGTATGAGTGCATGATGATCCACGTCTTTCCCATGTGGAAGAAAGCCATCCTAAGCTATGTCAAGGCAAAGGATAGGTAAGGTGTGTTATCATGGTGCACCCTTGGGTGTGGGAAATACTCTCTTAAGAGGTCCCAAAATATATCCCTACATTGGTGCGTAGTTTATGAGACCGGGGAACCTTTGAACCCCTAGCCTACTCAATGCTAGACACTACTCTCAAAACATGTATAATGCTCACATAATTATATTCTCAAAACATAGCTTGAATTTGAACATTGGGGAGTCTTGTATACAATATATATATATATATATGTCACGCCCCACCTTGAGAGGCATGGCTGGCACCTGGTGCCAACCTGGGAACCTGGACTGACCTGGCCAGGCATAGGCACCTCTGGTGCTTTCCAGTAACTAAAAATCAAGAAAACAACGAGTTATATCTTGGTTGTAAACATAGTCTTGGGCCGACAAGGCCATGCAACACCTATAAAATAAAATAGCTAATCCAACAACAAGATGATAAAAGGGATCCTGTGCGGGCCGACAAGACCACCATGCTGTCTAGTTATAGCTGAATGAAAAATAGGCAATCATACTCATACAGCGACCGATAATGCCACCAACTAACCAGCTACACTAGGCACCACACATCCACCACGAAAAACATAATATACATAGGCCCCACATGGACAACAACAACTAACAACTGCGAAACGGTAGCCTGCAAGCCTCAAATAGTCGAATAACAATTGGGACAGGGCCCAGACCTACCCAAAAGCTATACAACAAAAGAACAAAGCTTCTCTAACTATCAACTCTGGAGAAAAGGAGCTAACTGAACTATTGACTCTTACAGGCAGCTAGGAAGGTCCTGGATCACGTCTAACTGCACCTGTAGGCAAGTAATGTAGCACCCAAAGATGGGCGTCAGTACAATATGTAATGAATATATAAGGCACTCATGAAAGCTGAATAGAGCTAGTAGAAGGATTGAAAGTAATCAATAAGAAGAAAAAGAATTTAACCTGAATAGCTTCATAATTTGACATATAGCTAGCACGTATAAAGACAAACGAGAACCTAACAGGGCCCCCATAATCCTGGAAGGTATAATCAACACAGAATAACCTACCTGGGTCCCCAAAAGACCCGACAAGTACAAACAATGCACATTTCTCATATCTGGATTACTAAAGGTTCAGAAGCATACTGTAACTTAGGAGTACTCATCCTATGAAACTGTATCTAAGCCTAAAAGGCTCCTATCTCTGGGTTGAGCTATCTAGGCTCCTGTAGTTGTGTCTGTGTCTGAGCCGTCTGGGCTCCTGTAACTGTATCTGAGCCGTCTAGGCTTCTGTAATTGTATTTGAGTTGTCTGGGTTCCTTTAGTATCTGAGCCGTCTGGGCTCCTATAACTGTATTTGAGCCGTCTGATGATCACGGGCAAAAATAT
>JACEIK010004650.1:98391-128711 GCA_018107945.1 Datura stramonium | reverse complement strand
ATGAAAGAGGTGTACTTGTCATTGCATGGGGAAACGTTCAGGTTATCCTTTTTTGGGGAGTGCCCGGGGTTTGCAGGTTGTCTACTTTCCTCGGCACTTCTCCTGAAGTTTTTTTAGCTCGATCACTCAGGAATCCCACAAGTAACTATCCTTTAATAACTCTACTACTGCTTCTCAGAGGTGATGATAGTCCTTGGTGTTATGTCCATGTGAACCGTGGTATTAGCATCATAGGTCCTTGTCTCTTGAATCTAGATTTGAGCGGAGCGACTTTGGGAATTTACTCCTTTGATATCTCGTATGAATGAGAATAATTATTCTGGATTGATAATGAAATAGTACTTTAAGAGTGTAGGTACCTTCCTGACAACATGCACCGCCGGCTGCACGGCCTCCTTGACTTGCAGCCCTCTTCAAGAGGAGTCCTTGTCTCCCCTCTTTTTTTGGACGGGGTTGACTGGAGGCATATGACCTCCCACCTTTGATTTCCCCCTCTCTCACATCTATCGCATATGACCCATATCTTCAAGACACAACCTTTGTGTCATACCACATGTAGGGTTTCAAGAGGTCCTTTCACCTGTGAACCATGAGTCTTTCGCAGACTTTTTCTCATACCATGTCCGAAGCATTTTTCCAATGACTCTCCGAAAGTCATCCTTTATTTGAATCTTCGACTCATAGTGGTTGTGCACGTCCACCCAAGTCATGTGTCAAACTTGGTCAGGATTTCTTTTAGCTTGAAAGAGGCTATTGAACTTTCGGGGTTAAATCCCTTAGCAAAAGACTCTGCTTCCCAGTTATCTGGCACCATCGGCAGCAACATCCTCTCCTTCTGGAACCTTACTAAAACTCCGTGTAACGCACCAAAAGTTCATTAAGTCAGACCCGAGGCTTATAACAGGAAAACAATACCAAAACCAAACAACGAACCTAAGTACGGTTTGTTGTAGAGTCTAAGGGGTCATTGGAGGTACTCGTTGTTTCATGTCTAGAGAGCTGTCAAAAATTGCCCAGAACCTACGAGGGGATTGTATGAAGCATAATTTGATTGAATGGGTATTCATTTATGGTCGTTGAAGCAGATTTAGAGAATTTCAAAGGAAGAATATGGAAAACAACGAATGGACCAATGGTCCATTGTTTGGTACCACGACCCGTTGTAGGGGTCGTTGGTTCTGCCAGTTTATTGAAAATTTTGAGCTAAACTAGAAATGTTCTAGGTATGTGGATAGACCTTATCTTGATGAATTTATGGAAACAAGGTGTTAAGATTAATTCTTAAGTGTGAGAAGTGTATTGGATGCAAATTAAGGTCATAAGGAAGCCCAACATAAAGTTGAGTTGAGAGCCTTCTAGCCATTGAGTTTTCGTATAAGTTCTTTCAAGGATCAATTTCAAACGACCATAGATCCAATTTTACAAAGTGTTTTTGGGTGATTCAACATATCAAATTAAATACTTTGGAGTCTTCTTTCCAACACATCTGACCTTGCATCAACTAGAGTTTGAAGTAAAGAGTTATGAGAAATTTAGTGAAGTAGCAGCAAGCATTGGACAACCCTCAATATGGGTTCTTCTTCAAACCTGTTCAAATCTTCTTGGGATATTCAAGAAAAGTCAAGGAATAGGGTTATGAATGAGGGAAAATTCTTCCAACCTCATGCCATTTGTCACGCCCCGCCCCATTTGTCACGCCCGCCTTGGGGGGGGGGTATGACTGGGCACTGGTGCCCTGGAAGCACTGACTACTAATCCGATGGGCCGAGGCACACTGTGCCCTGCCAGCTCTATCTCAGTTCCCTGGAAACAAAGGGGCTATATAACGGCCGTAAACACAGCCTCTCCGGCCATTCGGGGACGGCATACCCTCGTAGTGATAAACCCACCCGCCTGGGTGGGCTACGACATTAACCCAGGCGGCGAGGACGCTCAATAAGGGGCCCTACGCCACAACAAGTCTCAACAAGCAAAATCACACATATAAATAGCAAGCATGTCTAACTGAAAAGATTATTTGAAATCTGATTTCTTATTCCCGATCTCTTTCTATATTAAACCGACTTCTTACCGATTATACCGATTCAAATCTTCTTTAATCAGTTGGCTAACTGTAGCCAGATACTAACTGGCTCGAATGGCTAGCTCCGTAGCCATAATACTTATCTCGTTCATTCGATTTAACTCTTACTAGCTTTTATTCTCGAAAATTCGTTTCTTTTATTCTACAACATGCTTGCTAATCATACAATAAGCTATACCGAATCTAGAATGATAACTCGCCCTTGCGCATGCTTTACTAACGTTGACCGAATACGATACTAAGCAACGCAAACGAGAATCTACTAGACTTACTCACTCTCAACATTCAACCCGAGAACTCAAATTCGGAGTTTACTATGATTCACAAGCTCAGACTTACTAACTTCTGCCGAAGAACAACTTCACATACCTTAACCTCGAGTTATCCGACGCCTGGGACGAGAGGCTCGGCCGCACTCCACCTATTTCTCCTAACTACATTCATATAGACATCAATTAGCACTTAAATACAACGCTATTCCTAATTTTAATCTACATCACTTTCGATATAATTATCGTCTAAACTTAGGCTTATCAAAAGACGGTTAAAAACTTGCTATTTTTCGTAAGTCCGTATGGAGAAGTATTCACTATACTAGGTTACTTGACACTAGTTTGGAGCAATTTACTTACCTTGGTCCGGTAGCTCTGACGATTCGTTTGGCCCATTTCGCGAAACAAAATCCGTAGGGAATGTTCCCTCGGGCCATTAAATACCTCGGTACTCGAGGCTAATTGAGTCTAGACTACTGCCATAACAGAATCAAATGATATAATATATCTATTTGCGTGCTTCCTCGTTTCTCGCGACTCCGGAAATTTCTAATGATTTATCATTAAAAACCGAAGTGGGGGCTTTATATACTCGTGTTTGGTCAAGGACAACGTGTCACTTGAGCCAACGCGAGGCTCCACCTCCGTGACAGCTGCCATCATGAAGGATCTTATAAATAATTGGGACCTATAAGTCGATTCCCGGAATGCGATTTATAAGTCACATTCCCGGAATGCGATTTTATAAGTCGCATTTTTAGCTTGCGACGCGCCGACTTGGCGCTTGTACGATATTTCTCCGGGCCTTTTTCTAGCATGTATGGCATTCAAATACGCTTAACCAACACGCGATTAGGCCATCTATGTGTTGGAAATCTACGGGTGTGTAACATTCTCCCTCCCCCTTAAGAACATTCTACCTCGAACAGAAACTGCGTATTCAGAGACTTCTCAACTTATTCCAATCACTACTTAAAAATTTCAATTGAGTCTCCCCGTAATATGGACTATCCCAAAACCTCAAATACGTATAAAAGTCCAATATGTGCATCTACACGATACTACAAGATTCATTTGATAGCTAAACATCAATCTCTCTTACTTATATATAAACAACCCAAGGTACGCATAGGTAACAATACCGCCATACCGTCGCCTAGCTAAGCCTAGAATAAGTGAGGATATCTAGCTTTCATATTTCCTCCGCTTCCCACGCCATCTCTTCTGGTTCCCGTTACGCCACAATACCTTGACACACGCAATATCTTTGGTTCTCAATCTACGAATCTGTCTGTCTAAGATAGCTACTGGAACCTCTTCTTCGTAGGCCGCCTCTTCTATAACTGGATATCTGGATCGGTATCAGTTTTTTGACGGGTCTCCCCCTAAGCATTTCTTAGCATGGATACATGAAAGATCGGATGAACAGATTCTAATTGAGGCAAGTTCAACTCATATGCCACTTGGCCTATTCTTCTAAGGATTCGATATGGCCCGACAAAACCTTGGGCTGAGCTTACCTTTCTTGCCGAATCTCATCACCCCTTTCATCTGAGACACTTCTCAAAATACCACTATTCACATCGAACCCAGGTCTCTCGCGCCGTACATCTCGCATGATTTCTCTCGGCGACTCAGGCAATAATAGGCGTTCTCTCGATAAGCTTTACTTTCTCCTCTCGACCGCCAACAATGTCCGGCCCAATCAACACTCCATTCTCCTATTTCAAACTAGCCAATCGGCGACCCGCATTTTCGCCCGTATAATGCTCGGGAAGGCGCCATCCTAATAGCCGAGTGATAGCCGTTATTATAAGCAAACTCACTAAGGGCAAATGCTCATCCCAAACTTACCACCGGGGCTCCAGCACACACGCTGAGAATATATCTTCGAAAGCATCTCGAATGATGCGTTCCACTTCATCTGGCTCCGAGGGTGGAATGCGCCACTCAAATTAATCGCGTACCTGCATTCCCTCTCGAAACGACTCCGCCAAAATCTAGCCGTAAACTCAGGCTCCTCCTGCCTGAAATAATGGATACCGTACTCCGTGCACCCGACTATTTCTCGATATACAACTCAAGATAATCTTCTACCGAGAAGGTAGTTCTCATCAAGTGTGAAATGAGCCGATTTGGTCAATCACAACTATCACCCATATAGAGTCATGTCTATGTTTAGTACGGGGTAATCTTGCCACAAAATCCATATTTACCGTTCCCATTTCCAGAGGCACGGCTATATCCCGAGTCAAACCGCCCGTTTCTAATGTTCTGCCAATTGCGCTAGGACACTAGGCTACAAATTCAGCAATTTCTCTTTTCATACCCGCCACCGCAGTTTTCTTTGATATCATGATACATCTTTGTTGCGACAGGTGGAGAGAATAGCGGGCTAATGTGTACCTCGTTCATGACCGTCATGAGGCCCGAAACATTTGGAACACATAAACGGTCTTTACAACGCAAAGACTTCCATCCTTCGTCACTCGAAATCCGGGCGCTTTCCCCTACTGAATATAATCTTTAAGCCGAACTAGGTCGATTCTCATATTGCCGCTCCTTTTTACTTCCACAACTAAGGATGACACGGGCGCAGAAATAACTACCGCCTCAGCCGGGCTCCTCTCGTTTCTATTACATGGACGGCAGGCCGGCTAATTGATGTATTTCTCCGGGATAATTCCCAAGCATTCGGCTACAAGTACGCCAAACTCCAAACGACTTTGTAGCTAAGGGCGTTTGCTACCTTGTCTTCTCTTCTGACTCGATACAACATATTCATGTTTAGAGAACTTGCTATAATTGACGGGCCATAGTCATTGTCCCCGCCTCAAGAGGCCAACATGTAATTTACCGCTGTAGCTAGAGCTTATCTCGTCTTCTCTCGCCACATGCTAAGGCTACTTGTTGCCGGGATAACCCGAACGACCGTTCGCGCACCTTGTGCCTTTATCTCGATCGAGGATCCCGATATTGATCATGAACTCTAATGATCCGTCGCACAACCTTAAATAATCGAATAGCTGGCTGAATGACCCGAATGTGGCGTAGTCTAACAATGCTCTAACTATTCTACTCGAAAGTACTTATAGTCTATGCATAACCGCAGTACCTGTGGGCATCTAACCGCTTTGTTATTTTGCTTGAACCACCTGTAAGGCTGGGTTAACTGCATTCTTACCCTGTGCGATCAATCTCTCGGATCTTCACTGGGAGTCTACCGATCTCATGGTCTTAGTAAACATAGTGCTAACAGAGTACTACCAATTCTCTTACGCCTTGAGTGTATCCACTTGGTACTGGGAAATTCTCGGTCTTATGAGTCATTCCGTAAAGACCGGCCTTCTACTAAAGCTCTGCTCCCGATCATCTTACGAGAACCACTCAAGTATTAGTCTCTGTCACTAACTACCGACGTGGACCCTTTCTTGGGGTACCACAGCTTGTCTGATCGGGATGGTCGGGTCACTGTGGGTTTCACGTAATGCTTACTGTTGACTAAGGCTCACTCTCACCTACAAGGCTGGAAAATGATGTATGGCCACTTAACATACCGGAACAATTCTCGGTATTGGCACTCAAGTATGCCTATTCGGTCTCTAACTCGGTTCTAGCACATGCACTAGTGTTGCCGATCTTTAGGATGCTTCCCCTCGTTAATACAGCGCCTGGGCTTGGTCGTTAGACCGCCTAATCAGGCTCCTATTATCTAACCATCCGATTCAGCTATTAACTCGGTAAGCTTCTAAAACCTGGGACTGCAACAACATATAAGTCTGTTAACTTAATAACCGAGAGCCGGGATAGTTTCTATGGCTTCATACGTAAGTCAACTTAACCTCGCCCCCTTCTTCTTTTCTCTTTCTCTTCTCTCTCTCTTCTTTCTTTTTTTTTGGCAGGCCTGTGGCAAGGTAAGCCGTATATGCTTCCTAGCACTAACTGAAGATCCGAGGGATTGTAACCCCTAGATGCTAATCACAACATATTCGTTATCTCGGCATATATATCAATAACTACGCATAATACATACTCGAATTCTCAGAAAAGCAATACGTAATCTTACATGCTTTGCCGAGTCTCATACCGTACATGATATACCGTTTCTACGATCTAATAATATCTCCTCGTCATTCCGTATCATTTCATTGGGTTTTATCCCATTCTGAAGCAACAAACATATGCACTTGATTATGACCTCGCTATTGACATTTCGCCACTCTTACAATGTGGGTCAACACACCAACCTTGTGGCCTTACTTGGCATTATATTGAGAGCTCATGACTGTCACGGGCCTTATCTCTAGGCCACACTAGACTAGAATTGCCGTAATGTAGGTAGTTTTTTCTTAGCTTCTCCATAAGCGGACATACTGCGGCATTCAACCACCTACTTTCTGGCCCGAGGCTTAATCCTTAGTACGATATTCTATCAATCTAGGGGTAATTCTAATTTCCTCACAAAATCTCGGTACTCCCGTCTCTTCCCTTTATCTTACTTAAGCCGAACTCTAGGTTCAAGGTACCTCGCTTTCATTGTTAATCGTGCTAATGTCAAGTCTCGCTCATACTTCTTCGATTCCTTACGCCGACCTATCATTCACATGACCTCTACCTTTCGATATCACGACAATCATATCTAAAATCTTAAGTGTATATTCCTTGCTATTTGCTAGCGTTCATGGCTGACTTGGCCTTTTTTTTGACTCAAACTTGACTATTACTAGGCGTTCATTACCATGTGTCTTACTGCCGGTGAGCTAGCATCCTTACTTGCTCTTTACTACTAACACTTACTGAATTAATCAATCTATCTTCACTTACCGCTTGTTTTAGGCAGCCTCACCTCAATTCTTATGCCCCTTTACTGCATCGATCAAGGTCAATGTAGGAATAGCCTTTTCTTATTGCTATAATACGAAGACATGGAACTCGCACCCACATCTCAAAAGATGGATATGGGAACCCCGCATTTCCCTCTCTTTTCTCATACTTCATCTCGGAGAACTGATATTATCTGATATCTTAATCGTATCTTTTATATCTAATAAATAAGTCAACTCGTATGTACATTATACTTCCGACTTCCCTTGCTCTAATGTTATCAACGTATGATCTGGGAAGAGTACCGATAAAGGTATCACGCCGAGGTCTCGGTGCCTCCTCCCCGCTCGTCAGAATTATCTTGTAATCGGGCCGATGCCCTCTTCTTCTCAAGGTTAAGATTCCGATCTTCTCACTTTAATAGAGTATTGCCGATCCGCTCTCGTATTCGTAACCAAATATTATGGTAAATTTTAGACTCGAATCTCTATATTGTACGCCGAGGCACGACCGACCGAGAAAGAAGAGTAAATCATTCTATCATGCTCGCAGCCTCCCTCGGGCCATAGTATGTGGTGCACAAATACATCCATAGACAAATGACTTACTTAGCACGGCTTGCGCACTCGGGACACTATTCAGCTTCCGATACCAAGTTTGTCACGCCCCGCTTTGGGGGTAAGGATCGGGCACCCGGTGCCCTAGAAGGACTCGGGACTACTAACTGATGGGCCGAGGCACATCCCGTTCCCGCCTAGCTCTATTCCCCGTGCCCCCGGAAACAAAGGGGGCTATATAATGTTTAGAACACAGCTCTCTCCGCCATCTGCCTATAGCCACCTCGCACTTCGTAATAACAATGACTGCAACATATTCAAAATCGTGAACCTAAGGGCCGACAAGGCCACCATGCCGACTAGTCACTCAAACTAAACACAAGAATATTGTAAGACTACGTGACCGGCAAGGTCACCACTATCAAGTTAAGTACGGCCCTCACGGCCAACATAAAGACAAAGATACTAACAACTATACAACTACAGGTCCACACGACCTGTAACAACTGACCACATAAGGAGATAAATATACAATTTGCAAGCCTCTATGAGTAACATTAGAAATGATCGGGACAGTGGCCCCGACCTACCCATACCAGAATCAAAAAGTAAAAGAGCTACACTCTCCGAAATCGTACTTCGATGACAGAGCCGATGACTCAATAATGGGCTGAATCACGAGATCGTCTCGTCTATGAGTACTGCAGTAAGTAATGCACTATTAGCGTCGCACTGTACCGAGTATGCAAAGCAACTGAAATAACATAACCGAAACAACTGAATATAGATAGCATATCTAGCAAAACCGTATGGCAAGAGATAACCTGACCAAGAAACCGGTGGTAAGAACTGGATCATGCTTTCGTACTAATAAGGCGGGAGGCGTACCGTAAACGCGACGGCCTGCTGTCCAGTAGCTAGTATACAACACATAAATAGATATACAAATAGCAAGCAAGAGCCAATACCAACCCCCATAAGCCGGATGGCACCAAGCAAGCAAACAATCTACAGACCCCTACCCAAGCCAAAACTCGCCAAAATAAGTCACTCCACTCATCCGTCACTGAGCTCCTCTACCGGCTCCCCGATCTCCGCCGGCCAGGCTCATATAAGTAATCGTGTCCGAGTCCTGAGGACTCTGTAGACAGCAGCCAGATAGGGTCTCGGTTCCTCATGGCTAGTCTCGAAACCTGTGAGCTACACCTTGCGGTGGCGCAGCGCAATGAGTAGGGTCTCGGTTCCCTGGAACTCTCCTCAAGGCTATCTAAAACTCCGGAGCCGCACTCCGCTTCTCCTAGAACAAGTCAACAGGAGACAACTGAATGCCGATCGATCGCTATGGGGAAAGCTTCATCCCATCTTCGCCCAAGTTGGGGACTATGATGCCACTCCCTCGGGGGAAAGTGACGAGAAACCCACCCGCTCGCTGGGCGACACGATTACCAACCTGTGCGCGAGGACGCTCAATAAGGGGCCCTCACGCCACAACAAGTCTCAACAAGCAAATAGCCATATAAATAGCAAGCATGTCTAACTGAAAAGATTATTTGAAATCCGATTTCTTATTCCGATCTCTTTCTATATTAAACCGATTCTTTACCGATTATACCGAGCCTCGAAATCTTTTAATCACATAATTCGTAGCTGTGGATACTATCTCGTTCCGAATGGCTAGTTCGTAGCCATAATACTATCTGCCTATCTCGATTTAAATCTTACTAGCTTTTATTCTCGAAAATCTGCTTTTTTATTCTACAACATGCTTGCTAATCATACAATAAGCTATACCGAATTTGGAATGCTAACTCCCCCCTTGGCGCATGCTTACTAACGTCGGACCGAATACGATATCGCAACGCAAACCTAATCTACTAGACTTACTCAATTTTCAACATTCACCCGAGAACTCAAATTCGGAGTTTACTATGATTCACAAGCCAAGATTTACTAACTTGCCAAGAACAACTTCTCCCTCACATACCTTAACCTCGAAGTTATCCGAGTCGCCGAACGAGGCCGGGCCGCATCTGCCTATTTCTCCCAACCGCATTCATATAGACATCAATTAGCACTAAATACAACGTTATTCAAGGACGACTACTTTCGATATAATTATAGCCTAAACTTAGGTTTATCGAAGACGGCCGAAAACTTGCTATTTTCTAAGTCCGTATGAGAAGTATTCACTTACAATACCTAGGAGCACATTGACACAAGTTTCGAGCAATTCTACTTACCTTGGTCCGGTAGCTCGACGATGCCCATCGGCCGTATTTCGCGAAACAAAATCCGCAGGGAATGCTCCCTGTCGCAACAATTCTGCATTCGAGGTTAATTTGAGTTTAGACTACGTTTGGCAGTGTAATCAAATGATATAATATATCTATTTGTGTGTTTCCCGCTTTCGCGACTGGAAATTTCTAATGATTTATCATTAAAATCGGGCGGGGGGGCTTTATATACTCGTGTCTCGGTCAAGGCCATGTGTCACGGAGCCAACGCGGAGGCTCCACCTCCGTGACACGTTGCCATCGCGGAGCTTCTAAATACTGGGACCTATAAGTTGCATTCCCGGAATGCGATTTATAAGTCGCATTTTTGCCTGCGACGCGCCGACTTGGGCGCTTGTCCAATCTTTCCCTAGCCTTTTTCTAGCATGTATGACATTCAAATACGTTTAACCAACACACGATTAGGCCATCTATGTATCAAATCTACTTGGGGTGTAACACCCTTCAATTCCAAATTCATGATTTCTACTTCTCCAGTTCTAAATTGTGAAATTTTAGGGTTTAACCCAATTCAATGCAATCATGCTATCTCTATAGGCTCAATTCTCTTCCATGTTTCAATTCGATGATTTATGGTTACTAGGATAGATTTGACTCTCAATTTAATTACTAATTCATGATTTCAATTTTATAAACATTATGCCCTATTATGCATGTTTTATGAAAATTCAAGCCTATGATCCATGATTTCAAGCATGATGGGTTATCTAGTATGCATGAATGTTTATGAACTCTCAAATTATGGTTTCATGATTTTGAAGTATGAATTTAATTTCAAGTATGTATGATTTTTGTGACTTGGGCAAGCCCATGCAAAGTTAAGTATGCCTATTATGAATTTAGCCAAGGCTAACAAGATTAGTTTATGATATGTTTTGGAGTGAAGATTCCCAATTTTCTGTGATTTAAGTTATGTTTTGAGAATATGATTATATGAGAAATATGCATGTTTTTGGAGTAGAGTCTAGCACCGAGTAGGCCAGTAATTTTCGTGGTCCTCGGTCTCAAAACTATGTGCCACCGTAGGATAAGGATTCTCGAGATGAGAGAATGGTTCCCTAGCTGAGGAACATGGAATCCTCACTATTGGAGAGTTCCTCCCTTACCTCAATGGGCGCACACAGGGGCCATAGATATTGGATATTGTCGCCCTGAGTCATGAGTGATAGCACACCATAATCGTTCTTTGCCTTGGAAAGGCTCGGGGATCGCTTCTTCCCACTTCGAAAGCAAGTTAGTGTGGCATCACTTGCGCCTATCATGATGGTGCTCTGCTATGACGAGTCTCCCATTATTCCTCATGATTTCAATTACTCATGTTTATGACTTATGATATTATGTTTTACAACATATTTGACCTAATGATCAATTTATGAGCTTTTACTTACTATTTAAATATAACAAGTCATATGATTTCTATTTTTACATCTTGGGTCATTATGTTCAGCTATACAACTGTTTATGATTATGTATATCTTAGATACAACTTTTAGAATGCGCCCTTTCTCTCATGATCTTTGATTTTATATTCATGATTTCAAGTAACGCTTTACTAAGCATGTTTTACTTACCTACTTACCCAGCATATTCAAAGTACTTACCGCATACTTATGCTATCATTTCATGATATAGATCCAGCTACTTCCGTACTAAATTTCCGCGCTTAGAAACGTTTCTTAATTTGATCACTTAGTAGGGGTGAGTCCTCATCTTTTGAGGACTAGAGTTATCTACTTCATTTCCGCTCTTCACCTCATTTTAGTTTTACTTTGGAGTTAGCTGGGTCTTGTCCCAAATGTACCACCTGCTAGTAGAGGCTTTCATACATAGAGTTAGTATATTAAACTTTGCGACTCAGTGTTGTGATATTGTCGCTTTGACTTACTCCTATGTTATATAGTCTTCCGCTTATCCATGCTCTAATTTAATTTCCGCTTGTTTATGCTATTAAGTCATGCTATGTATATGCCATGGTTGTCTTGAAGTCATTACTCGCGGCTCTAGATCTCGTGTCTCACCCGGGGTCCCAAACAATGACACTCCTTGCAACTCCGTGTTTCCTTGCTCTATTCTTTAAAATATCCCCTCTTTTTAGGCTACACCTTTTTGGCTCGGTGTGAGCCTTCAGAAACCGCTTTCCAATATGTCAAACGACCGATTGAGTTCTCTCGGTAGGAGAGAATACCATACCAAAGATCCTCCCGATAAGGTTTTTCCAAACTTATTCACCATCACAAACTCGGCCTCTTCCCTCATTGGGCCGTTTCATTTAAGGTGGTGTTGAAGAAAAGCAATGCTCCCTGAACCAAATTTTTCACCGTAACTTGGGAATATCAAGCATCTTGAATCTATTAGGGATGGCCCTAGTCACCACGCTGGTCATGTAGGGAACTTTAGCATAACTATATGAGTTTGTTCCTTTTATGATGGGTGGCGCCCTCGAGATATAATGCATGCGCCATGCGATTTAGTATATTAGACTTTCATCTCTTTCCTCAATAGCTCTAACACTCTGCTATTATATGTGGCCATGGGGGTCTTGAACCTATTTTAAGTGACTACATGCTCTATGGACCAAATACACTGCCTTTACTTCTACTCAAAGGGATCCCTCTCGTTTCCCCTTGAGGTGCTTGGAGTAACTTGAAGCCACATTTGCTTTTGGAGCTCATTCATCTTCTTGTGTTGAGCCTCTATCCTGGCCATCGCCTCCTTCGAGAATCAAGTAAGGCCTGAGCATCCTCTAAAGGTTCTCCATACTAGCCACTTCATCCTCTTCCTCTTTTCTCTCGGTTGAGGTCCGCGATCCCTTCTTGCATGTTTATATTAGTCATGTCCACATTTTGGAGATGATCTTCCTCATTTCAAAAGAGGTTTTCTTACTCGGAGTCCATCGTCCCTAGAGGAAGAGGCTTAGGCTTCAATGCATCTTCAACCACTGCATTGTTAGTAGCTAGATTCATAACTCGGTCTCCGTTATTCGCCATAACCTGCGCCCTAAAAGACAAATACAACCAATATAGCAAGGAAAAATAAATTTAAACTCACATAGTTACTCTGGTACCACGGTGGGTGCCAAACCTGCTTATCTTAAAATAATACAATTGAATTTGTATGGAGTCAAGAATACACGTTATGGTTCAACCTTGTTTTGACGAGTTACTAACAATTTGGTTATTAGTACGTGATAGAAGTAAGCGTTGTATAAACTAGTAAGACAAAGTAGAGAAAAGCTAATTTGAGTGTCTCCGATGTGGATAAGAATGAGCCTGTGACCATTTTCCTTGGATCGAGAACTAATGCCGAACAAAGTAGAGAAAATGTTTGAAGCCTAAGAAAACTATTTATTTCTAATATAATTGCTTGAGAGAGAATATAATTCCGATCCTTTTACAAAAGAGGAGGGAATACGAGAATACCATGGGAGCTATTTATAAGCTACAATTTATGCCTCGAGCGAATACGGGGAATACCATGGGGAGCCATAAAGTACTACACTCTATGCCTTCGCGCCACCCGGCCTAGTCCGTTTGGGAGGTGCCAACCAATATCCCCGCCAAATCCATACGAGCTCGTCCGCACCTGAGCACTCTAACACTATTGTCCCATGCTTGTCTTTTACATCATCATTTCACCTAATGGTGGTTTCCCATCCTTATCTTGTTCAAGATGATGCCTCTAGCATTGCTATCTCGAGAAAACTATTTTTGAAATTCCAGCCCTCACGGCCTCGTATCCCGTTTAGGATCCGTTGATGATGCCACGTGTTCATATCTAATTCTACCTATACAAAACCTTACCGTCAAATAAAAAAACAAATGTAAGAAAAAGAAAAAGGAGGGATATATATAGTAACTCTAAATACTTTTTTTAGACAGAAGAGGAAGAAGTTCTATTTACAATAAGAAGTTAAGAAGGCGATTAGATTTATGGCCTTATATATAATTCTACACACTTCAACTAGATTTAGTGACAAATTTTATTAACATTATTGACACATTATATCTAAGGATCTATGTAATGGTTAAGATACTTTTAGAGGAGCTAGACTGCTTAAGTTTTACATCTATACATATTTTATTCTCTTTTCTAAAGTTGAGGCCTGTTGACACCTTTATAATTTAAGACCTATTAGTTTGATTAATTGTCTCCTAGAATTATTTTTCGAATCAAACATGATTCATCAAATATAGGTTAATTACTATAATTATTATGTTAACTTTGAAAATAGTCCGTAATATCAAGAATAATAACAAGGGAAAAAACCTATGGTCCTTAGATTGAATATGACTAAAGTTTATGATAAGGTCTCGTGAAATTTTCTCACTTTAGTTCTCAAGAAATTTTGTTTTGTAGAGAACTTCATTATTTTTATTCCTGTGGTATTCTATATTCATAATGGTATAGTTATTTGTATGGATTTTTTTCGCCCTCTAGAGGGATGAAGCATGATGATATCCTCTGGCCTTTTCTCTTACTAATTCTCTTAATCATCTTCATGTTTAAAAACAAATTATCTTGCATGTAATATATAACATTAGTTATTTTTTACTTCCTGATATTAAATACTCTATAAAACAACTTATGAAGAACCTTCATCGCATGAAGAGGCCTTATGTCATGAGATCAATAATGACAAGATTGTCTACATTATTTCTAACTACATCTCGATCGTAGAAAAAGAATATTAGGTAGAGTTATTGGTTACAACTAGTCTTTCCCATTTAAATATTTATGCTACCCATATATGCTAATATAAGAATATCTACTCCCTTGCGTATATGTATAAAAATATTATGATCAAAGTTAAAATGCGTGATCATTTCCTATCCTTCATTTTGGTAAAAATATGTGCTTCAACCTCAAGCTTTACATAGTCTAGTTACTGTCTCACCACCTAAAGAAAGTGAAAGGGTCATCTTATAATAAGGGGTGTTAATTAAAAATTATGCAATAATTTAGATAGGTTAAAAATTTAATTCTTTATGTAAATACTATATGTTGACTCCTCTTTAGGGGAGGGGAATGAACTGGTTGTGGTCAAGAAAGACATGTATTTTTTCAATTAAAGTACTATTCATCTTCACAAGAATTTTATATTTCAAGAGGATCAAAACATATTTGATGCGAGATGCCATTCGGTTCGAGATGTGTTGAATTCAAAATTGCTTGAATTTGAAAAGATCCATACAGGTGATAATGGTTCTGACATGATGACTAAAAATTTATCAAGATGGGTTGTGCGTAGCATGATCATCGATGACATCTCCACTACATAGTCTGGAGGAGGAGAATTGCCGGGTTTTGAGTCTTTCCTTTCTTGTGGATAAATAAAAGTTCAATTTAGATCAACTCATTTTTTCTAAAACCCCATTAATATGGCATATAAATAAGACCTCTTTAGGTCTGGATTTTTTTATTATACAAGAGTGAAATTTTAGCAAAATGGACAAAGAGAAAATATAGCGAAAGTGCACATTTTTCACCATAAAGAAGCCTCGCTTCAAATTGCGATTTCCGCTTCCTTTCTTGTCCGATTGAAATCCACTTTAAGCTTAAAATTTGGTTCATATTATCTTAATATTGGTTTGTGAACCAACTAATGTGGCTTTGGGAGTGTTGTAGCCCCAGATTTTAGCATGTGAGTGAAGAAATGCATTATGGTGATTTTTCTCCCTTTTTTCTCTAGTTGATGCTATCTTTTGCGTAATTTCATGTTTAAATTATAATTAAACTATTTGGAAAGTTTAATTTTGAATAAACATATTGTAACTCTTGTTGATTTTGGTAGAGCTTTTGTTGGTTGAGATCCTGGATTTTTTCCTTCACATTGAAGGGTTTTTCCACATAAATTTGCGTCTCTTATTTGATTACTTTGCATGTTATTTTAATTGTTTGTTGGTTTCCCACATATTCATTTGTGCATGAAATTAGTTTGCTCCTCATTTTCAAATAGTGTCAAATATTAGACATGAATATTTCTTCCGCTGCTATCTCTGGCCATGCACTTAGCATGTTTGTTTCTTCCGACAAATGTTGGTTTTACTTCTAAGAGAAAATCATAGAGATTAGGTGTCGCCGCGATCCGCAATAACATTAGTAAAATGCATTATGTGCATTTTAATATTAAAATTATTATATTAAAATGCATTATATTTATGTTTAGAATGTTTATTGACCAAAAAGTGGTCAATTGTACCTTCCGATGTGGGGGGAATCATGCAATCATTTCAATGTCATTAGCTCCACACTCACTCCCACTACACCTCACTTAATCCAATTGCTCTCTAATTTACTAGATGATAGAAATACTACACCTATATAAAGGGTAATTTCTTCCTTGTGTTGATGAGTGAAGAAGTAGTATATTGTGAGATGAGAACTATCATGTTGTAGAATAAGAATATATTATATTGTGTATATATTTGAGGTAAGTGTAGTGAAGGAGAGAGTTGAGACAAAGAATATGTTACACCCCGTAAAGCCATTACCCTCTGCTAGCGTGTGTACGCATGGATTTTTGATGAGTAAGGAGAGAGCTCGACACGTTTAGGAAAGAGTCTTAGAAGCTGGGACGGCGAGGCTAGGCCACGAGTAATAGCGCAACGTGCCGCCCGCAGCGCTCAAGCCAAACGCAGAGCGCCTGTGCTCACGCCTATAGGAGGCACGACATGGAGGCAGGCGCGGCAGCATAGGTGCCTCTCCCCCGCCACCGCCACCGCCCCAAGGCTATATATGTAAGCCTCTCTAATAATTTAAAACATTTCAAGTAAACCTACGATTGGAAAAGAGAAGAGCACACAAGTTTCATTGGTTTTTCATCCATTAAGATATCAAATGCCTTCCAAACATAAATTAACTTCGGTAATGAGTTTTAGACCTACGGAAAGTATTAATAATGGGTTACTTTTCGTACCGCCGCAACCGGAAACTCCACCGAGGCAAAAAGGTCGAATTGCTCCAAATTGATTCCTACTCGGTCACAAACATTAGGTAAGCACTTCTCCCATCTGAAATCTCGAGAAATTATGAGTTGTTGATCGTCTTTCGATAAGGTGAAGTATAGTCAATATTGGTTTAAAAGTTATCGTTTTTTATCGAACTTAGTATTGAAGTTAGTCCTATTCTCTCAATATAAAGGATGCGCCTCTAAAGAATTGCCAATTGCAAGTTAAACCTTGCTAGTTAAATCGAAATCGCATTTGAGGTATGTTGAAAATTCTTCGGCAAAGTTATTCCCGTCGTGTTGTAATACGACCTAGACTGTAAGAACACTGTATATGATTGTTGGGGAACCACAAGCAATTATTAGTTTGAGATTCATGTTCTCTCGCTCGCATTGGATCATTCCCCGCTTCGTGATGGCCTTCCGTGACCAACCTGTGGTTACTAGTTGTGACGTTGCCTACGAGGCTATATAGATCGCCTAAGGAGCTAGATGTTGTCCCAAGGGACTATACAGAAGCCCAAGGGCCATATTACAGTCCATTCCATGGCGAACTATTATTTTTATGTCGTATCGACATCATTGACCACAAGCCCGGTGCCTGTGGTGCAATTATCAAGAGTCCGCCGTACTGTGACACAACTATAAGTAGATCAAGAGCCGAGCGTGCTCAAGCATGTACTGTGGGACCTAAGACACGGTTAGATGCGCTTCAAGACCCTCCCTAGTCAACATTCTAATCAGCTCCTTTTTCCCAAAGTTGTTAGTTAGAAGGTTTAATCTTTGGTTGTACAACTTATGTGGTAAGTCGGGCCCCGTCCCGACCATTATTCCACTCTTAGAGGCTTCTGCGTACGTAGATTTTCAATATTAGTCTTATTGTTACCGTGCTGGGCCTATGTATATTTTCTTTGCGTGATGGCCGTGTGGGCCTAGTTTAGCTATTAGTTAGCGGCCTTGTTGGTCATAGTATAGTTCCTCTGATTGGCTCGTTTTCATTATGACATAACTAGACAACATGGTGGTCTTGTTATCTCGCATAGGATCCCTTTACCGTTGTGTTGTTGGTCAGCGTATTTTCTTTTTACAAAATAGCTACGCGGCCTTGCACGGCCGGAGGCTAGTATTTATAGCCGAGGTATAGTTCGTCGTTTTCTTGATTTGAAGAGTAGGAGTGCACCAGAAGTGCATAAGCCCGGGCCAAAGTTAGTTCGATCCCAAGAGTGGCACTGTGTGACACCATGCCTCCCAAGGTGGAGCGTGACAAACTTGGTATCGTAGAAGGTCGTATATTAGGAGTTTGAAAGCCGTGTCCAAAGAGAGTCTTGTATAGGGGTGTCTTCGCACCATATTCCATAAAGTGTGAGGCTATGTGGCATAATAGTGTGGTTACCCTTTCTTTTTTCTTCAATTTCGAGGCTATGTTGTATAGGGTTGAGTCCAAGCTTATCTTATTCTACTTATCTATAGAGAAATGTCGAACACGCGACGTATCACGACAGACCGAAACTAGATGTCATGACAGAGAGGGCACCGGTGTGGTTCTACTTGTGAGCTGCACCCGATTTTCTGGGAGAGGGCAAAGAGACTATCTCGCCCTCGCAATTCCGCCACGCCAGAGTCTTCCGTAGCGACATGTCGGGCACCATCTCCAGCACTCTCCTATGCCTATACCATCAAATCAGAGGTTAGAAGTGTTGTCTATATGTTAGGCCAGAGATGGCTACTCGCCAGCCTAGGGTACCAAGCAAGTGGTTGCCGAGTCTTCGGGAGGACTTGGGAGTTCGAGGGTCCGGAGTTCCTTGTCCCGAGTCCCCCGTGGCTTGCCAGGACCACTGGGAAGAGGACTCTTAGCCCCCGAATCGCCAGCGGATTTTCAGGTGATGCATGCTACGCCCGTAGATTTGGTTGAGTTAGCGGTATTTTGACTAGGGGACATAATGATACTATGGTACGAGAGCTGGGAGAGGTCCCGGTGCTTGTGAGACGCCCTCGACTTGGTCCAATTTTTCGTAGGCTTTCGATCACTATTTGTTGAGGGAAATTTGACAATGGAGATCGCTTTTGCACTGAGCAGACTCCGATAAGTGTCCTAGGAATATGCTATAAGATTTGACTTCTTGGCTCGATATGCACCAACTTTTGTAGACACTATTCCAACTTGTGGTGCATCGATGACACATGGGGTTTCTTCCATAATACGTGGAAATTTGTGTTACGGCTACTCGCTGGAGGACATGGATATCGCCCGTGTTCAGATTTGCGCCAGAGTAATAACGGGATAAGGATGTGTGGGAGTTAGAGAGGGAAAATCAGAGCAAAAGATCGTAAGGGCCGCACCTAATGACATGCAAAGAAGAATTTTAGGGCGGACCTAGTCCACGACTATCGATGTGCCACCTAGACCCCCACTTCCACAAAGAAGCAAAGTAGTGGTGGTAGATCAAACCGCCGAGGCGCTCAGACTCGATGAGAGCTCACTGCACGTTCTCAGCCAGGGGTTAGATCGCACGTACTTGTTGTGTCGCATTGTGTTATTTGAAATCGACATTATTTTGGGGCATACAGATATGGTTATTCTGCTTGCTACACTTGTGTACAAGAGTGTCACATGATGAGGGATTGTCCACTTTGAGGTCGTGGGGACGGGATCGGCTGTGACAAATCTTCAAATAGGTCACATGCCTCAAAGACCTTCAAAGAAAAGGCAGTTGGCCTTTCAAATACCATAGAGGCCAAGGAAGGTCAGTGGACATCCAAGCTCATGCGCCGACGCACTTACGCGATCTGGCATGGAGTCGAGTCAGTCACGATGTTGTAAAGGTATACCGGACATTTTATCTCACTCGCTTATGTTTGATAGACCCAGTTCCACTTTGTGCTATGTTACCCCATTAGTGGCCCGTGGCTTGGTATAATGCCAATTGCTTCACTGCCTTTTTAAGTGTCTACGCCCATCTAAGTGATTCTATTATAGATAAAAGGATCTACCGGGGCCGCACGGTAGAGGTTAAGTTGGTCGCGAATTTAGCGGATTTAGTGGTTTAAATGATTGATTTTGAAATTATGGGTACGGATTGGCTAGCGCCATGTTACACCAATGTAGAGGCCGGGACTAAGATGCTTCAATCACTTCCCAGGGAGGTAGTGCAAGAATGGAAGGGTAGTGCAAACACGCCAAAAGGTGGGTTCATCCTATCTTCAAGAAAGTTAATAGAAAAGGGTTGTATATATCATATCGTTAGGGTTCAAGATACGCAAGTAAAATCCCGACTCTTCGTCCATTGTAGTGGTCAATGAATTTCCAAACGTGTTTCCAAACGAACTTCCGGTATCCACCTGCAACGGGAAATTAATTTCTCTATCGACTTTAGTCAATGTACCAACCTATATCCATCCCTCCATCGAATGGATCCTCGGGCCAATTGAGAGAATCGAAGGAATGGGCTGAAAGATCTATTAGATAAGGCTTATCAGGCCAAGTACGTCTCTATGGGGTGCGCCGCTTATATTTATGAGAAAGAAAGATGACTCCCTCCACATGTGCGTAGACTATCTAAGCAGCTAAACAAGGTTACTATTAATAATAAATACCCAATTTCAGATATATGACTCGTTTGATCACATAAGCAGGGCAAAAATATTTCTCCAAGATCAATTTAAGGTTAGGATATCACCAGGTACGGGTTTGGGAGAAATATATCCCGAAGATAGCTTTCAAGATCGTATGGTCCTTTGAATTTCTATTCATGTCTTCGGCTGACAAATTCCCCGGTGTTCATGGATCCGATAAACAAAGCATCTTCGTGCCATATTTAGATCCGTTTGTGACAATATTTATTGATGACATCCCGGCATGACTCCCGTTCGTAAGCGTAACACAAAAATCATTTGAGAACAAGATTAACTCTCATAGATTGCCTATATGAAAACTTTCTAAATGTGAGTTCTAGTTGAACTATGTGGCCTTCCTAAGCCATATTGTATCAGAGGCCAATATCCAAGTTGATTCACGTAAAATTGAGGCGGTAAAGACATGGCCTAGATCTATAACTCCAAATAAAGTTTGTAGTTTCCTAGGATTAGCCAGGTATTATGGGAGGTTTGTGGAAGTATTTTATACCCCCGTCACGCCCTTGACTAAATTCGATTCTCGTAAAGTAGCCACATTTCAAAGACCGAGGCCTACGAGCGGAGTTCATGGAATTGAAAGAAAGGTTGACGTCGGGCACTGCTGTTAGCTTGCCGTTAAGGTTCAAAGAGTTATGTTGTATATTGTGACACTTCAAGCGTTGGGTTAGGGTGCTGGCCCTAATACAACACGGTAAGGTGATTTCTTATGCTTCGAGGCAAAACTTTAGGAAGCATGAAAAGAATTATCTCACTCAGATCTGAATTAGTCACAGAATATGCATTGAAAACTGGAGACATTACCAATATGGGGTGCACATGGACATTTTTACCGATCATAAGAGCCTCCCAAGACATCTTCACAATACGTAAAGAGTTAAATTTGCACCAATGTCGCCGGGCTAGAATTACTTCAAGATTATGACGTAAATATTTTATATCACCTAGGAAGGTCAATATTGCAGCGTATGCACTTAGCCGTAGATCTATGGGAAGCTTGGCACATTTGAGGCCGTAATCAGCCGGGAAATAGTCTTAATTGCATCGATTAGCTAGTTTAGTCGTCCGTATAGTATAATGGGGTTATGATTTAGAATACCACAAAGATAATCCGGTTATGGAGGTAAAAGAGTGTTAGTATGACGATCCTAACTCCGGTATAGCCTTAGATAAGGTTCAACAAGGAGAGTTAGCAATATTTGAATTGACCGAAGACGAGGTTTTGAGATTTAGGTCGCCCGTGTTCTAGATGGGCAGATTCTCCAGCCAGATCATGGAAGAGGCACATTCCTCTCGCTACTCCCTTCATCTATCTTCGACAAAGATGTATCATGACATAAAGGAGATTTACTGGATGGCTTGGATTGAAAAAGAGCGTAGCGAAATTTGTAGTACAATGTCCTAACTATCAGCAGGTAAAGGCCGAACATCGAAACCCGACGTATTAACTCAAGATATGTGCAAAGTGGCTATGTGGAAATGGGAAGTGATCATCATGGACTTTGTGAAAGGATTAGCCCGTACTAGGCGCAAATTCGATTCTATTTGGGTCATTGTCGACGCATTGACGAAGCCGCCTCATTTCTACTTCGCCAAGACTACCTTCTCCGCCTAAGACTATGCCGAGTTGTATATTAAAGAGATAGTCCGATCGCATGGTGTCCCCACTCTATTATATCTCATAGAGGGGCTAGTTTCACAGCCTATATTCGCAAATTTTGGAAGGGATTGGGATACAAGTTAACTCGAGTACAACATTCCATCCTCGCACAAGATGGTCAGGAAGAGCGTACAATTCAAATGTTCAAGATATGTTACGAGCGTGTGTGCTGGATTTGGTAGTTGGGATGAGCATTTACCTCTTATCAAGTTCTCATAATGTTATCACTGTCATCTCGGGATGGAATCTTATGAGGTTCTGTATGGGCGAAAATGCAGTCCCCATCGATGGTTAAAGGTAGGGGAGTCAAAGTTAGTTGACATGATATGATTCGCTTTACGTAAGAGAAAGTAAAACTAATTAGAGAGCGCTTGTTAACAGCCTAGAGTCACCAGAAGACTTATTTTGATGTACGGTTGTTATACCTCGGGAACCCAAGGACGTAATCTGGGAGTCAAAATGATGAAAAGCTAAAATTTCGCGCCAAATCGTCGTAAGATCCGTGAAGTGGCTCGTGAGGAGTGACCACGAGTCGTGAAGTGACTCATTGTCAAGCGTGTTGGCAAGGTGTTGGGTGAGGCCACGAGCATGACCACGTAAGTCAGTGGGTCGACCTCACGACTCTGTGAGGTCATCGTGGCATGGATTGAATGGTTGGCTAAAGTTTTGGGCAAAAGGAGGATCACTATTGGTGACCACGAAATGTGGGTTATCCACCATGATTTATAAGGTACCTGAGTGAAATTGGGTAGTAGACTCATCGACTCCGGTGTCACGAGTCGTTAGGGCCCCGGTCACGAGTCACCACCCTTCGTGGGACTAGGGGCAAATACTAAAATTCCAATTTTAGTAAAGGCTTTTATGTAATTCCTAAGTCCTAGGGCCCTATACTACGTCGTTTTAAGCTTTGAATAGTGAGTTTGGGTAGGGTAAGTTCATTCTAAACCCACTCTAACTCATGCATGCAAGTTTAGAGGATTTGGCGAGGTGATCAAGTTTAGCCTTCAAGTTTTTCATCAATTCTTCCTTGGGCAATCTACGGGATTGTAGAATCACCTCGTGCATGTAGGGCCTTAATGGTTGGTTTAATCCACACCCATGATCAATTTCTCCCTAATCTATGAACTCCTTCACTTAACTCTTATGGGATTTTAACCCAATGCATGAATCTTTATAAAATCGATATTAATTTGTTTTAGCATGTTTAAGCCGATGGGGTTTCTATTAATGGGCCGATTTTTTACATCAATTAAATCCTTATCTTGTGTATCATTGTATTTAAACTTAAGGTGCCCAATTATGAAAAATCCATGGGATTTTGATTGTGATGGTTTATCAAATGCGATGAGAACTTTTGATTTAGAATCATGTTTCCAATTACCCATGTATTTATGATCATGATTTCCATAAATTCAAGTAGTTCAAGTATGTTTAAATATTGGGAAATTCCCACATATCAAGTATGATTATGAATTTATGACTTTGACCGATTCACGACCTTATTTCATGGCTAGTTCACGATCCCAAGCATGTATATGATTTTCATGATTTAACTAGCCCATGTATACTTACTGGCACGTTGCATGTTTTGAGAGTACTATTTAACATCGAGTAGGTTCGGGGCCCAGGTTACGCCCAATCTTAGGAACTACGTGTCACCATAGGTTGCTTGGGACCTCCTTTATGACTCCGTCCCTATTTCCTAAGGTGCCTTCATGAGTGATATCATGTCTTTCATGGGCGGTTCTACCCTTTGGCAAGGTATGAACATCCTCCGGACTAGGTTTACAGCCGGGCTCCATGTGTGCTCATATGGGGGTACGTCGGGCTTATAAAATCTCCCACCTGCTCCTCATTGTTTATGCATGTAATGGTTATAGTCTTTTTGGAATACAGTCATGTTTATGGAAATGTTTTCTCTCATGTTTATAATTACAATGAGTTATAATTGTGTTGGAAAACCTCGAGCCTTATGATATATTTATGATTTCAAAGATTTAAGGTCATTTCACCCTACTCTTATAAACTTTATGTTTTTTTAGGTGTTTGTTTTACTTACCTTGTACATTTGATACATTCCACTATCAACGCATATTTCTATGTTGTATCGTCTCATGATACAGACCCCGCTCTCGTGATCACCCTCCTCAATAGCTCTTCAGAGTTAGCTATCGCCTTATTTAGTGAGTCCTCATGTTCCGAGGGCCATATGTTCATACTCTATTGTTCTCTTCGCTCAAGAGATAGGGTTAGTTAGTATTGTCCCCATCAACCCGTCTTTATGACTAGAGGTTTTTCGGATTATGTTGTAATCACCGCCATGTATGAATCATGTATTGCCTTTTCTCCGTGACTATGTCATGATTTCGTTTTCTTATGTTAAGTGTTCCGCTTATGTGAATAAATTAGATGTATGCTCATACCATGATTAGACTTGGGGTCTCCTGGGCTCCTTGTCCCGCAGGTTTATGATCCGGGTGTACGTTCGGGTCGTGACAACGGCGTAGAGATTTGGAATTTGAGGTTGATGATTGGGTATTTCTCAAGGTTTATCCCATGAAGGACGTGATGAGGTTTGGTAAGAAGGGAAATCTTATCCCTAGATTCATTGACACGCACGGATCCTCCGAGAATAGGCCGAGTGGCATATAAGCTGTGAACCGCTCCGAATCTGGAATCTTTCCACTTAGTCTTTCACGTGCCAATGTTGCGTAGTGCATAGGAGATCCATCCTGTTAGCGTCTCGTGACATTCAGGTTACCGAGGAGTTAGCTTCACGAAGAGGTTCCAGCTGCCGTACTAGACTGTGTGGCTCGTAGGTTAAGACTAAAGATGTAAACTCAGTAAAGTACTATGGAGGAACAAAGAACAAGGAAGAGATGAGTCGGGGAAGCCGAGAAGACATGAATTCTAGATATCCTCACTTGTTTCAGATTGGATCCGCATCAGCTAAAGGTGATGTTGTTATTCAAGCTTGTTATTTTACAACTTACATTATTTGAGCTTATTTAATTTGATCTACTAGGATATTCATTTGAAAATTTTTTTTTAACAAAAATGATGAACAAATCAAATAAGTTATGTTCGGCCCCAATTTTTCCTCTTTCAAGAATACAATTTTAAAAAATAGGAAAGATATACCACAAAATTAAAGAAAGTAAATTCAATTAAATTGATATCATTAGAAGGATCTTCACAACTTCTAATTTCTTAATTCGATAAAATTTAATTTATTTTATATATATATATATATATATATATATATATATATATATATATATAAAAAATTTTATAACTTAATATTCTTTTTTCTGTTTTTATATTTTTAATTTAATTCAATATTTTCTTAAAGGGTTTCTTCGAGTTAATACATGAAAAGAAAGAGTTATAAGCTAAAAACTCGAGCTCAAATTTGCACATCCGTCGCGGAAAACCAAAACAATAAAAGGGAAAAAGTAATGTTCAAGGAGAGAATTAAACTTGAAACCCTTGAAAAAAAATTGAACCCCTTTAACTACTAAGCTAAACCTTTTAATTATTTCAACAGGGTTCGTTATAGAATATGTACTCATAAGATTTGAATTTAACATTATAAATACAAAGGTAATTTTTCAAATAAGGGGTTCTGTAACCTCTAACCTTTATATAAATCTTAGGGAGTCAGTACAACAATGTACTGAGTATGTAAGACAATAATAATAAGCTAGAACTGAAGCTGATATTGTAAGTACTGAAAGTAATCAGCTAGGGACGCTCGAAGATAAACTGAACATTCTCATATGAATGTACTATATACTATACAAATAATAATCAGAAAACAACCTACCATAAGTCTTGAAAAGTACAAACAAAAAATAATAACCTACTTCAGCCTCCATAAGTCTTGGTAGGTACCATTCAATTTATATTCCCCATATTGGTAATACTCTAGCCCCATAGACAAGTTGTAATTGTATCTTGAACACATTTAATTTTTGTATATGTATCTCGAGCACACTAGACTCTTGTATTTGTATCTCAAGCCCATTAAGCTCTTGTATCTGTATCTCGAACACACAAGGCTCCTGTAGCAGTATCCCAAGCACACAAGGCTTTAGCATTCGTATCCTAAGCACACAAGGCTCGATTGGGGATCAGTAATGCCATTACAGGCATCAAGGACGTCTATAAAGGCACTAAACTTTAATATGACTCTGCAGGCCTTAATATAGTCATTGTAAATATCATATTATTCCATGAGTGTATCATAGTACCATAGGCATGGCACAACTATTACTTGCCCCTACGGCAACCTATATAGCATCTGATGGGTGTATCTCATGTTTCCATAGCAAATCCGATAGTCATGAAGATAATTATAGAAACAGCTATCCTAGAAACAAGAAAGTGTGGCTCTAAGCGACCTGTATGCATGGTAATATATATATCATACCGAAACATATGGTCGCTAACAATTATGTACAACACCTTTAAACTATCCACCATGGCATCATAAGTAGCCACAATAGCTAATACCTCGATAGCAAACAATATAACACTAACCATAGTCGCTCTAAATGCATTACGACAAACCAATAGCCTGAAAGCGAGCAATATAACTATAGAAGACTAGTATATATGGTTTCTATGACTAATTTGGTTTCAAAACTACTAATAACAAGATATAACTCTAAGCACCATTCAACATTAGCCTTATTGGAAGCTACAACGACTATCAACCTGAAGATAGTACTATAAGCTTGCTTTAAAGCTTCAAAAGCATCCTGATTTGCCAAATACAAGCTATGTATATAGAGTTATAGGCATCACAACCACTTGGTTTACATGACCAACTAGCTAGTAAGCTGCCAATATTGATGTGTAGTTCTAAGCAGCTAATCATAATCTTTGAAGGCATCGCCAAGGCAACAACCTAATAAAAGTTGATTAAGCGATAATTAAACTATACAATAAGTTCTATGTCGATTTTAATCGAGGCAACACCTAAAAAAGGCTAATCCCAACAAGGGAAGCTCACACATATATGTATATATTGCACCAGCAGCCAACCAACAATAACTAACATGGCTATGAGTGCTACGATGATAAACAACAAGTTATATCAACTATACAATGAAGAAAACTTATTGAAAAGGGTTTAGTCTTAACATACCGTGTAAATAATTCGAAACCTTTACTATTCTCGATCAACTTCTTTCAATACTCAACCATAATATGCATCACAAACACCTAAAATAGTCTGTAACACAACAAAAAAAAAGAGTTTTCCATGTCATTTGTTATATTCGATAAAAACATATAGATTCCAAATTAACGACAAAGAAAGGGCTAAGAATTTTTACATTACAATATAACCTACCTTTATTAGCAATTGTGAGAGACCACAATTGATTAGCTTTTAATACCTTTGAATTCAATTTCTATATCATGCCATTTTTTAAATCTGCATTACAACATACATTTTTAATGTTTCTTGATAGCCTTGAACGGCTTTTATGATGAACATTGATTGATTATCAACTGGCACAATTCTTTATCTATATATATTTTCAATTTCTTTTCTTTGGGGAACAGAAAAGACATAGAAAAATTCTTCCTCCAATTTTATATTATGATGAGCTTGTTGATTTTGGGGATACACTTATATCGGGTAAGATATTTTTAAGGACAGTGTCATTGAGACACCTCAAGCTATAAAAAAAAATTTACGACATGATATTTCTCATCTCACAGCATATTGCTTCTTCACTCCTTAATACAAGGAAGAAAACATCCTTTATATAGATGTAGTATTTTTTTCGTCTAGTAAATTAGAGAATAGTGGGATATTAAATGAGGCGTAGAGGTTTAGGAAGTAATGACTTTAATGGTTATATGTTTTACGCCAAAGATAATTGAGGCATAGTGCAGCAGGAGATAATGACATCAATGGTTGCATGAGTTACGCCAAAGATAATTGATCATTTACTTGTCAACTTATACCTTCTAACATAAAAAGATAATGCACTTCAATATTACAATTTTAAGATTAAATTACACATGCTCCAACATTCCCCCATCGTGCCTTATTTTTTTATCGCGAAAAGCAGGACTCAACACGTGACAACTCTTATCGGATTATTATAAAGAGTCGTCATGCTGTCGTGTCCTATTTTTCTCGTGAAAAGTGAATTCAATACGTGACAACTCTTGTAGAATTATTATAAATAAGAAGAGCTTTCACCTAACGATTTAAGGTGCATTAGGCACCATTATATACAAATGAATCTATTTAATTATCCCAGGTCATTAGAAATCAGGAAAAGATTCACATAACCTCAAAAAAAAAGATATTAGACACCTTTTCGTGATCCACAAATATGATTCCCATCCAAATTCATTACTTAAGTTGAAAATTTAGCGAGCAAGAAGGGTCGATTATTATTAAACCTAAAGAATAGCTAAGTGATTTCAAAAGTAAAAATAAACCAATTAATTTTAGTATTAAAGGCTATAACACAACAAAGAAATAAAGAATAAATCAGAGAAGTGAGAAGAAAGAAATTTGAGTCGTGTACATGAAAAAATATATATTATTTAATAAAAATTTATTATGAAAAAAGTAAATCCTACCTACCCCAAATTAATCCAAAGAAAATAAAAATAATTAGCAAACCCAACAAATCCTATAAAATGCAATAGAATCATTAAGATTTAGATCGAGTCTCACAGAGACACCTACGTATTCTTTTTAAACAGGAATCAGGTCTACGTAGTTTCAATAGAATAAATTGATGTGTTGTGGTTTTACAGTACTTTCAACGCTTAAAACATTGAAAAGATGCTTGCTCTTAGGTATGTTTATACAAATATGAAGTGTTTTTACCTTATTTTCAGAAAAATCAGGTGCGGGAGCTAAATTCTGGAAAAGGAGCAGAAAAGTCTAGAATATGGGCAGTTGCAGGCTTTAGTAAGAGTCGTACCTAGCAATCGTGGCATAATTCAAAGAATTTCACGTTCTGGACCAGCATACAACTCATGGTATAGGCCGTACTATCCTAGTAGGAGCCGTACCTAAAAGTCGTGGAAAACTTCAGAAGATTATGCACTTGTAGAAGCTCTTAGTACGAGTGAAAGCTATAAACCGTAGTGTCAACATAAGAACCGTACCGTGGAACCATGGTGAAATTCAAAGAACATGTCAGTTGGCAGATCCCAAGGTACGAGCAAATATCATAGGTCGTAACATAAAGGTACGAGTCGTACCAAGGACTCGTGGTAAAATTTATAGAATGTCATACTTTATAAGACCAGACAATGACCGGCAATGTACGACTCATAATATCATTGTACGAGTTGTACCAACATCTAGGACTTAGCATATTTAGAGGCTGCAATGCATACTACAGATGGACATATGACTCATAGCATCATGCTATGACTCGTAAGACATGTCGGCAACAGTATCTCTGTTAATTTAGGAAAGATTTTTAATTATTTGTATAAATACTTTATTTAGGTTATTTTTATAGGAGAGAGATTCTTTACTTTGTAATCGTGATTTTTGAATTTCCTAACACTACTTGGATATCAAATACACGAATTGCTTGAAGATTCTAACATTGTTCTTGATTTGCGAATAGTTTTGATTGTGCAATTATCAATTGAGTTTTTCTTCAGTTATCATTCTAAGTTGTTAATTATGTTTTCTTCCATGAAATCTAATTATTTTATTGAAATCATGAATAGCTAAAACCTCCACAACTAGGATTATGGGAATCATGGTGGAATAACTAACTAGGGTTAACTTAATGATTCTAAACCAATACACATGCTTGTATTGTTCATCTCTTCATTGTAAATGTTTCTTAGCGGTGCGCAACATTAGGACTTGTCTGTATTTCCTACTTTATTGAACCCAGAGAAGTAGATATTAGGAAAAGAGAAGAACAACAAAGTCTTGAACTTTAGTTTCATTGAATAACTTGAGTTGTGGTCACAGGATAGTTAATTTGGAATAATTGATAAAGGTTAAAGTGAAATCACACAAGAGACCTAATCCGGTAATTGAATAT